>SNQJ01S0199399.1:0-17078 GCA_010110895.2 Picea sitchensis | reverse complement strand
GTATTTCTCAGTGATCTTGTTCTTATTATGCTCTTATCTTATGAAATGCAAAGAACTATAATATCAGCATAAAACATTAACAGTTATGACTTGAGATCCTTGGAGGGCGTGCTCATTTGTCTTTGCAGGGCCTAGTTGGTGAACAGTTTTGGGAGAACAAGACTAGCTTGGGATTCCATGGGGCTACAAGCCCACGGGTTGGATGCCAAGGGCCCGCATGCCGGATGAGAAAGATCAGACTTGGAAGGCCTTGATGATGACTTGGACGACATAGCTCAGCCCTCACTTGCCAAACGATTTGCCCGGGAGGGGAAAAACATCCTCCTTTTTGAGCTTGACGTCAAGTTTGGGGGGCTAGGGCATGGTGGTGATATGATATGCTTTGGCACTTGGACGTTTTGAGGGGTTTGAGGTCTTGACCTTTGAAGGAAGACATTTGGATGCTTGACACGTGGCTTTGGGAAGCCTTACTACCCTCCTACATCATCAACGACCTCCTAGGGCCAAAACGTCCCCTAAAAGGGTGACCTTGTAAATTAGGGTTTTATTTGTGCAAAAAGTGAAATTTCAAGTAAATTGTTTAATATTACTTTGTTAAGGGGGCAAGATTAGGGTTGTTGACCCCTAATATTGTGGTTTACCCCTTAAATTGTGGACAAGTCACCTTGGTGACATTTTGTATAAATAAGAGATCATAAGATCTCATTTTAACATAACTCTCCCTCTTGTGAGAGGACTTGGTCTGAATTTTGCACCACAGTTGGCTCTTTTTATCTCTTGTGCACTTGTTTATGGCTATATTGATGAATGGTTGATGGAGGAATGAGGCGCTAGCCTTGGATGAAGTTTTTCTAGCTCTTATGGTGGATTATCTTGGCATTTCTCTTGATCTTGGTATGGTCTTCTACTATTATGCTATCATTTTTTCAAGTCAAGTATTGTTATGCTAGGAGCTAGCCTGTTAGGTGGGAAGTATAAGGGCATACACCCCCACCATAGTCTTCATCATTTTATTGCTTCATCTCATTGATTATACAAGGGTTTGCTAAGAGAAGTATAAGGGAATACACCCCCTGAGATTAAACCCTAGCCTAGAGAAACTTGCCTTGGGAAGTAAAAGGGCTTACACCCCCAAGGAGGTAGATTCTCTAAGCTCTTTGTTTATTTGACTCCATTAACCCAATAGTAAAGGCACTAGTCATATTTTTTTGCATTGGAGATATAAAATCATTGCCTGAAACACAATTTTTGGTCTTTTGAAAGGTTTCTTGCTTGAAGTTGATTTGCCTCATTGAGAGAAGTCTTCCCCCACTAGGGCGTCCCCTCTCTCCCACTACTATAATTGTTGTTACAAACTTTAACCTACAGCAATTAGGGTTGCATAACCCTAGCTACTAACACTCTCATAACTCCTAAACTAACCCTAGACTAACTCCTAAACTTTGCTCACTTACCCTACTAACTAGGGCGCATCTTTTGGGCTAGCTCTTGGCACCTTTTCATGGTTGATTTTGCTGTTGCATGCCATTGAATGCTACAGCCATAAGGCTGCAATTTTCTGCAGAAAACACATGTTTGCAACAGCCATCTTCTCTAGCTTCTTAAGTGCCATCTTTCAGCCTATATTCATTGCTAATCTTGATGTTGATTTACTTAACTAGTTTAGATCTTTGTATGATGATTTAGATATTTTAATTGCTGATATAAACTATCATTTACTGCTGCAAATTAGGGACAGCAAGCTTAACTTGCTGATCCAACTAACATATATCATTGCAAAGTGTATTTTCTTGTGTCTCGGGCGGGTACAATCATCCAAAGAAGTAATTACTTGACTTACAAGGCATCTTTTCCCACCTTTCATCCCACTTAGACTTGACCTATAGGGGTTTCAATTCCATCCATCTCCATCTCCATCTCAATCCCCCTAGGGTCACCGGGATCGTCTCCCTAGAGTGACCTAGTCAACCTTGAAGTGCAGGACCTACATCGAGGTGACATTGGGTGTAGGATTCCTAAATTGTAGCACTTGCTTTGTGGTTGGGTCGGGCTTTTCCCAACCTACAACTTGCGCTATAACAGGTCTCACCTAAAACTATAAAAACAGGTCAAGATAGAGTGTTTAGACACATGAACACATGAACAATTGAGAAGGTTGAGCGACTGAGAGAGCGAGAGAAAGTAGGCAGCCAGGGAAGAGGCATTTCTAGGCAGCACGCAGTTTGAAACAGCAGTTAGTACAATTCCATATAGTCATACAGAAGTTTGTACAGTGATATGGAAGTCCGTACAATCGTACAGACAATACCATACGAATCCATACAGTAGTAATGACAAGACCATACAGTGGTACAGACTGATTGTACAGACTGTCCAGCATGTCGTACAGTAGTTTTTTGTTGTTTCTGGTCTTTTCCAGCAGGATGTACTTCTCAATCGTGCTATACAAGCTCAATTCAAAGTGATTTTGATAATTGTGCAGCTGTTGATTTTAAGCAGCTTGTGGAGGTTTCCTTGTAAATTTTTCGAAGGAATGAAAAGCTAGTTTTGAAAGAGTAATTACCTGTGTTGTGTGAAATTCATTTTTATGCTTCCACTATTTAATTTCCAGCTATTGTGTAATAAATGCTATGGTTTGAAATTTATTTCCGCATTAATTCAATTCAGCAATCTACTTGTTTGATTGAGATCATAAGGATGTTTGATTGAGATCATAAGGACTTTAGTCACCAAGGGTTTGGGATTTTTCACAAATAATGCCTAGTTGTTTGGGTTGAGGTGGTTGTTTGAGATGATTGGACAGTAGGTCTTGCACTCAACCCACCAAGGTTCAAATCCCCAATGAGACTTTGGCCCATTGTGATAAGGCTAGAAGGGAAGACGCCCCCTAGATAGAGGTCCACTCTAGAGTGCCTCGAGACGCCTTGGCCCTTGCTAAAGTCACAAGTTATTGGTATATGTAGCTTGCAGGCTGTTGGATATACTCTTAGGTTATAGTGGCAGCCAGTTGGTTTGATATCGAGCTATATTAGAGATGTTTATTCTTGCAACAAGTGCTTGATGGCTTACACTAGATGAGTCAATAGTTATAGTTTTAAACATATGAACCCCAGGATGAGGTCAGAAATTTTCTAAATTCTAAATGACATTTGTAAAGATGCTAACTGCATGAGAGCTTAGCTAACGTTTAGGAAGATGAGGAAAATTATAAGTCCTCACCAAAGGAGGGCATCTAATTCACTTTAAAAGGAATATAAGACCCAAGAACCATTTATATATACTGCTTTTAAGTTTTAACATCAACTGGAAGGATCTTTTCTTAGTTCAATAGTAATAGTTTTAAACATATGAACCCCAAGATGAGGTAAGCATTTTCTAAATTCTGAACGACATTTGCAACACGCTAACTGCAGCAGAGCTTAGCTAACTTTCAGGAAGATGAGGAAAAATATAAGACTTCACCGAAGGAGGGCATCTAAATTCACTGTAAAAGGAATATAGGATGCCAGATCCATTTATATAGAGTGCTTTTTACATAAACTGAAAGGATCTTTTCATAATTCTGAGAGCTTGTTACTGAAAATATTTTCAATGATGATTTTTTTCCTACATTGTTGGCATGTCTGAATACTGACCCATCCATTGAAAAGTCTAGCACCATCTGATCAAGAGAATATTAAAGAAACAATTATCAGGAAATCTAGATACGGATCTATCACAAGAATGACCAGAATACTTACAATAGTATTGCAAGTCTGACTTCCACGGATAGATTCCTGCGCAGTGGATGCAAAAGCCAGTGTCTTCTTTTTCAAGTCATCAACCAATTGAGCATATAAGTGCTTGCTGGAACAAAAAATTGAAAGCCTTGGCTTCTGAGCTGTTCCATTAAACTACAACCAGCAAGACGCATGTCATAAGAGGTATCAGATGAAAAATAGCAAAGGACAGGCATTTAAGTGAATTTTAAAACGAAAAGCCAAAGGCTAATGTCAATTGCAAGCATCAGAAATATCACTAGAAAAGTTTAAAGCAATACCTCACAATTTCAACCATTCATTACAAACAAAATTCATGAAGAAACTTCTGTGTAAGTAATGAGATATGAAAGCCCGCAATAGTGATCTGATAGTAAATCTTCTTAAACATCTTGATCATTGTTGATCTGGTAGAGATCCAAAAGGGTCTACCAACTACCTCCAAACATAATGACTACATCTTGATCACTGTTCATCAATTCAGAAAGATGGCAATTCTGGTGCAAATTAGAAAGACTATTACTGGACAGAAAACTGCAGACATGTTTTTCAAGCATGTTTGGGTGGCTTTCAGACTCCTTGCTTCCATCATTTTAGACAAGGACAACAGATTCCTCAGTCATTTTTGAAATGCACTTTAGTCTCTCTTGGACACTAGGCTAAAGAAAAATACAGCATTTCAAGTGCAAACAAATAGACAAACTAAGGTGGTACAATGAACTGTAGTTCAGTTCCTGAGAATCTACAGTCTGACATCCGATTGTGGGATGAACAATTGCCGGTTAGAAATGTGGGATCCCAAAGACACCATTACAAACTTGTTGGGATTTAAACCTCAAGCACCCACTGGGTCTTGTAGCGCAAAGTTCATTGCCAAAGATCTGACGAGAAGAAACTGCATATCTACCGGCTGAAAAGATTGCCAAACACCACCCAATAATGCATTGACAAGTGTAATAAACGCTGCAAAAAACTCAGCAGAAGTACAAAGAATGACATAACAAACACCAAGTCAAGCACAAGTTTGAAGTAGGAGATCAAGTCTGGCTACATATCCCAAAAGAACAATCCAAGGAGAAGAATCTGAAGTTGAGAGTTGTTAGAGATGAAATGCCCTTTTTGTGTGGGTGCCTTACTCTACTAAAATTATAAGTAGGTAAGTTTAGAAGTGCATGGCAAATTTAGAAGGGAAAACAAAATCAAGTTAGCCTTTTTTGGCTAGTGGATAATAGTTATTCTCAACCGTCCAATTTCAGAACAAATTTTGTACCATGAGTTTGTGTTCCTGTGGAATATGAAGAGAGGAGAACTCAAATGTGAGAATTATCTTGCCACGAGTTTGTGATCTCAAAAACCAACATTGTATAAGAAAGAAGGAAAGAAATATATTAATGTTCACTAACGACCAAAATAGGTAAATGGAACTTAACAATACAACAAATAAAAATAACAGAAGTGCTCAGGGCATCTCCTCCCTAAAGCTGGAAAAAAAAGTAAATAAAAGAATAATATCCTGATTCCTAAGTTCTAACAAAATGGAGGTAGATATATAATGGAGAACCCCTCTGCAATAGAGTACAACCTTGAAGATAAATATGGTCAAAAGAAGCGATGGCATTGAAGAAATGGAGCTGTTCAGATCACCAATGCTAAAATACAAGAGTTATCGTTAATGTGTGTCACATCATCAGAGGAGAGGCACGAACTAAGAGTCAATGGGGCTACCCTATGAAGTAACTGAGAGTTATGCTCCAAAGCTCTCCTAACAATCAAAGGTCAATAAACTCCCAGTAGAGGGGGAAATTCCAAGTTTGAAGGGAGCACAGACCATCAGTGGAAAACACTCCAAGGTTCCGTTCAGTTTGTAGCAGGAGGTTGAGAGGCTTCTGGTACCTGGTAAGTGGTTTGTCTTTCCATTTGCATTCGTGTTTCTTTGCTAAGTTTGGATGATGACCTAGACATCAAGAGAAGATGCCACTGCTATAGCAACTTGAAGTTTACAAAGACAGAATGTCAAAGTTTGAAGCAATTGCTGTTGTTTATGGTTGAGTCACAGGAAGGTTATCCTATGAGTTTACTAAAGATAGATAAATTGAATAAGCTGGTTTATACAGAAAGAAGATATCAGTTCAGAGAATACGATAAATCTGCTAAAAAAGTCACCATTGTTAAGAAAGAAGAAAAAAAAACAGATTGAAGAAGGCATCACTAACCAGTTCAGTTTGTTGTAGCAAATTATGGAAATTATTTGCAGAAAAAATTGTGGTCGTGAAGCTCGATGCCTTCATGGGAACTAACTTGGAGAACAAACATTGGGAAGAAGCCGCTGTTGCCCAAGTTCAAAGGGATTTCCAATAAGAAAATAAGGCCTTTCAAAAAAAAAAAGGCCCCGAAATCAAAGAGTAAGGTGAAAAACAATTGTTGAAAATCTAAAAGAGAGAATATTGAATTTGGAGTTTATTATGAGCACATTCTGAATTTGATTTGGTGCCCCATCCTCTAAAGTAGAGTTATTTTTTTAACAGAGGTTTTTATTTCCTATGGTGGTGTTGTTTAGAGGTCACTTTTATTTTTATGCCATAATGGCAGAGTCGATGAAAAAGAAAATGCAGGAACAACAACTAGGGAAGGGGTCCCTCATATCAAAGCCTTGGAAGCCAGAGCTTCCACAATCATATGGAAACCATAACGATGAATAAGGGGCCTTTATATCATCATCAAAAGCACACTGAGGAGGCATCATTGTAAATTTAGAATCCCAAACTATAGAATCAAAAAAAAATTAGCTCCTATTCAATCTAATGGCAGTCACAATCATGATGATGGCATCAAGGAGCTCCAAGCATCTATCATATTAATGGAAATCTAATTCACGCAATCCCCTTGCGGCCAGCTCTTGGCACAACTCCAATCAACTCTTCTTGATCCAACAGTACACCATCAATGTAGACGAATTGATGGTCTTAAGGGAATGATAATGCACCAGACCCAACCAGTGTTACAAGAACCGAACCGGAACTAGTAAAACCGGCCAGTTCAACCGGTTCCGAGCCCAAACTGGTCCGAACCGCCCCCTGAAACCGCTTTTGACCGGTTCCGTACGGAACCGGTTATTTTGCCTAAACCGGCCGGTTCCGTACGGAACCGGTTTCATTTGCCAAAGACGCCCGCGGCCGGAAAAGTGAGGGGAAATTTGATTTTTTTTAAAAGTTAGGGTTAGGGGCATGCATGGGAAGCTTCTAGAATTGTCTAGAGCCCCTAATGAAGCTATAAAGCCAACCCCACCCCCTCTCTTTCACTCACACTACTCATTTGGCTTCTCTTGAGTTTTTGAGTAAGGGAATGATAATGCACCAGACCCAACCAGTGTTACAAGAACCGAAACGGAACCAGTAAAACCGACTGGTCCAACCGGTTCACAGCCCAAATCAACCGGGAACTACCGAAACCTGCTGTTCCGTATCGGAAACGCTATTTTGCTTAACCGAATGGTTCAGACGGGAACCGGTTTCATTTACAAAGATCACAGTCGGAAAAGTGAGGGGAATTTGATTTCCTTTAAATTTAGGGTTAGGGCATGCATGGGAAGCTTCTAGAATTGTCTAGAGCCCCTAATGAAGTTATAAAGCCAACCCCACCCCCTTCCCACACTACCATTTGGCTTCTCTTGAGTTTCAGCTATGGCCTTTCCTGAGTTTAGAGAGCTGATTGCAGGTCAATTGGAGAGGTTGCTAGGCTACTTTGGAGAGGTGATTGCTGGGCTCATTTGGAGAGTTATTTTGCCTCTTTCTTGAAGCTGATTTGGAGAGTTATTTTGCCCAATTTGGGAGCATATTTGAGCTATTTTGGAGCTGTTTTGGAGCATATCTCTTGGACAGATTTGGAGCTTATTTCTTAGGCAGATTTGGATCTTGTTTTCAAGGTATGTAAACCATGCACTTACTCCCCTTAAATTGTTGTTTTTTCTCCAAAAAAAGTATTATTGTTTTCAACTTTTCTCCTAGACTCTAGCCTCTAGCAATTAAAAACACATAGGGTTTTATTTGCAGATTTTAGTTTGTTGGTGTAGAAATTGCCATGGATCCTAAAGAGAAGAAAGATCCAGCATGGCTTCACTGCCAATTGATTGATGGGTCAATGGTTTTGTAATTATTGCAAAAAGTGAGGTTGGTGGGGTATCTATAGATCAAACAACATCTACAATGTAAGTGGGGAATATAAACCATGCTTGAAAAGTTTTTGATGAACTAAAAGCTAAGATGATGGACCTTCTTGAAGGCTATCAAGCAGACAAAGCCAAGAATAAGAAGGTTCAAAAAGAGTGGGGAGAAGTGGAGGAACTAGATTTGATAGTGATCCCCAAGATAGAATGCCTAGTTTTGGGGAATCCTCTGCTTTCCCAATCCCTGGCGTGATCCTTATACCAATCCTAGAGAAGTGGAACATGTTGGTGGAAGTGGTGTTGGTGATTCAGGATCCAAAAGGCCTCGTGGAAACCTTGACTCATTTTTTACCCCCGCACTACCCCTAGTTCTCAACCAACTATTGATGCCAAATGGAAGAAAATAGAAAAGGAGACTGCTTGGGAATGCATTATAGGGTGGTGGTATGATGCGCACATACCTTCAATGCTGGTATGCTTATTACCAACCCATGTTGATGTTGTAGCTTCATGTGGATCGGGCTTCAAAAGACCTGGTTATGAAGATATTAGAGGGAATCTGTTAAAAAATGAAGTTGAAAGAGCAAAGGAATACCTCACAAAGTTCAAGGAGTCATGGTTCAAAACAGGGTGCACAATCATGTCTCATGGATGGACTGATCAACGATCACGCACCATTCTTAACTTCCTTAATGCTTTCCCTAAAGGAACTATGATCCTTAAATCAGTGGATGCATCAGATCAAGTGAAAGATGCAAATTAACTACTTCGCCTTTGGATGAAGTACGAGGCGGGTGCGGTGCATCGTTAAAATGTGCTATCACAGATAATGCCAAAAATTATGTTGCAACTGGAAGGGATGTTAGAGGAGAAGCATCGTACCATTTGGTGGACCCCATGTGCAGCCCATTGTTTGGAACTCATGCTTGAGGATATTGGGAAAATTGAATGGGTGGAAAAAACAGTTGAACAAGGTAAAAAGCATAACAAGGTACATTTACAACCACCTGCTGGTTTTGAACCTAAGGAGAAAAAACATTGATGGAAGAGAGCTTGTCGGGTCAACTATCACACGCCAGAAATCTAATTTTCTTACGTTGTAATCCATGATTGACCAAAATGCCAACCTAAGAAAGATGTTCTCTTGTGATGAGTAGAATGCATCTCAATGGAGCAAGAAGGTCTAAGGCAAAGAAATTGTTGAAAAAGTGCATGAGAAAGCATTTTGGAAAAGAGCATAGGAGATAGTGCTATTTAGTGCAACTCTTGTGAAAGTCTTGAGAATAGTGGATGGTGATAAACCAGCCATGGTTTCGTTTATGGTACATGGATCGGCCCAAGTAGCAATAAAGGAAGCATATTGGGGTAAAAGGCAAAAGTATCTTTTTTTGTGGAGAATCATTGATGAAGGATGGAATAAACAACTCCATCTACCTTTACAGTTGCGGATATTACTTGAATCCTGTGTAAGTAGCGGGTAATTTCAAAGTTTTTTATGAGATATTATTAAATTTTAATTTGCAAATGTTTAAACTTTAGCTAATCTTTCAAAGTTCAAAGTTCAAACTCATTGACCCTTAAGTTTTAACTCTTTGAAAGGTACCACTACACAAAATATTTTGAAGCAGATAGGGAGGTAAAAGATTTTACAAATGCATTGAGCGCATGGCCCCTAATTCCAACAAACAAGATGAGATAAACAAAAACTCTTGCATTTCAATGAGAGTATTGGTACCCTTGGCATGGCTATGGTCATAGGAAATAGAGTAACCACCAGTAACGTAAAATTGTAAAAGTTTTAATTATATTATTCATGGCAAAATTAAATCAAACTTTCAAAGTTCAAACCCCTTTGCTAAATCTTCTTTGTCCTTACATGCAACTTATTGGTGGCAGCAATTTGGTAGTCAATACCATGAATTGCATAAATTTGCAGTTCGTATATTGAGCCAGACATGCAGTGCTTCTGGGTTTGAACGCAACTGGAGTGTTTTTTTTGAGCGTATACACACCAGAAGAGAAACCGCTTAGAGCAAAAACGGTTGAATGATATGGTATTTGTTCAGGATAACCTTAGGTTGAGGCGCAACTAATTGATGAACAAGACCCCGAATCCAAAGAACATATTCTTTGGATGATGTTGATCCCCATCGATTATTATTGTGGAGACCTCGTACCAGCTCTTTGACCATGAAGACCGTTGGATGGATTTGGATCCCTCGGTGCCACAATATCATAGAATGTGTGCACCGATAAGCCAAAACTTGTTCTTGTTCTCTCTCGACCGGGAACCCGCTGCCTAATCCCCCTGCTGACTACTCATGTTGAGAATAGATGATAACCTAGTTTGACTCGAAGTCAACACCAGTCCCTCAGGCTTCCTTTCAATATGCATTCAAATTATTAGATTGTGTGTCTCTACTCTCTAGTCTCTAGAGTCTAGCCTAGACTATAGAGTTATTTTTGGACTTTATAAGCCATTTAGTGCCTTTTTGATGATGTATTTTGATTTGGATATTCATATGACTATGGACTCATGGAGTGCACTACTCTTAGTGCTATTTTGGTTTTATACATTATTACTTGTTATATATATATGAGAAACTAAAATTTGTGTATAATGGTTTGATCACATGGATGCACATGAATATATACAGAGAACTTTGCAAATTTGTGTATAATGGTTTGATTGAATCGATCTTCATATGGATGCACATGAATATATGAGAAACTTTGCAAATTTGTGTATAATGGTTTGATTCATTACGGATGCACATGAATATGTATTTGTTTTCAAAATTTGAATATTTTATGTATTTTAGCGACCGGTTTTTGATCCGGTTTTTTCCCGATTCCAGTTCGGTTCCAGTTTGTTTTTGGGGTCGACTGGTTCAATGATTGGTTCGGTTCTGGTAACATTGGACCCAACAACCTGTGATGAGGAGGACAAGTGCAACCTTGTGTTTCAATTGCTTATCACTTTCTCCTAGAGAAGCTCCTAATCCTTGCCCCTTCTTGGCTTTGTTCTTCCTTAAGAGACTAATGGCTCCATGTTCTTGATAGCCTGCAACTTTAGGCAACCTTAGGTGTCTGCATGAAGGCCTTCAACAATACGAGGAAATTGCAGACCTTCAAGTTACCCTAGATATCAAGGATGAACAAATCATCATTGAGTAGCTACCAACAAGTGGAAATCAAATGATCAACAGTAGCTCCCAATAGGTGGAAATCAAATGATCAAGACTAGCTCCCAAGAGTGGGGCAAGGCTACCAAGGTGACAGTGGGTAGCTTGCCTATAGTGCCGCTAGGCTCTAGTGATTTGTGGTTAGGAATTTCTACACCTAACGAGAGTTTGAGCGGTAAGAATGCTTGTGTAGAGCACATCCTCCTAGGACGTAGATAGTAGTAATGAAGGCCGCCAAGAAGCTTGTGGAATCTTCTTCACATCATGGGCCCAAAGACTTGGTGAACTCAATAAAAGATGGAACCCTCTAGGCTAGTGTGCCTTAAGTCTCCAAATATCACAGCTCTGTCTCAATTCTAAAGTGAGACCCACCAAGCACCTCCTAGAATGCTCCAAAATGATCCAAACCCTATAAAATTGACCAAAAACCAAACTTATCAGATTGGTGTGAAATTTGACCCTCGTGCTATACACAAGTGACAACACTAGGTCTCCAAATATAAGGCCAAATCTCAAGAAATCCCACAACTAAAAATAGACCAAGAATACACAACCTCTAATCACCACCAAACTTCACCCATGATGTACTCAATATTGGATATCTAAAAATGTCATTATTTCTAAAAACTCGAAATTTCTATTTTTAGACCTCAAGTTGAACAAGCTTGACTTGGACTTGATCGAGGCCCACAAAATCTCAAAACTTCACAAAAAATGAAACCTCATGCTCATCCCTCCAATGGGTATACAAATCTACCTTCAGATTTAAAGAAAGATAAGATTTCTAAAAATAGAAATTTTCCAAGATTGTGAATCTTGAAAATCTGAAAGTAACCATTTGAAGAACTCAATAAATTGTGATTTGTTGTTGAAAAATATCAAGTTTGTAAAACAAAAAACTATTAAAAATAGCCAAATCAAGATTCTGAAAGTGCCCATCTCACTATCCTGATCCTCGCATGCATCCTCCAAAATTTGAATGTCAATCTAATGCATGGGGAAAAACTGCTAAAAATAGATCTAGGAGAATAAAACCAAAAGCATCCTCCTAGGGGATGCTCCGACTCTGGAACCGTGCTCCTAAAGGAAGCACCTAGGGAGCACATTTGGAAGCGCTCTTCCTAAAACATTCTCTCAAGAGTGTTTCAAGACACCCCGTCATAAGGCGTATAATGCTGAAAGATAACAAACTGAAATCAAATACATATACTAAATGTAAAACACATAAACTTAACACTAAACATCAATAACATCCTTTAGAATCTTCTTCTTTGAACACAGTGCCCGGACCACTTTGAGCTCCATCAAGCCATCTCATAACTCTTGTAACGGTGTAGTTGCTAAGTTGAATTCCCGAATCCTAGATTCCACCTCCCCGAACTCCTGAATCATGAATCTCCCTAAGTCAATTACTAGACAACAATCCACATACATGTCATATAACCTCACTAGTAGACTGCAATCCACATGCATGTCTCTCCAACCAATGAGGGATCTTTCCCTACATCCACAACTCTGGAACTAACTGGGCAACAATCCATTTTGAACTATTAACTAATCCCTTCCTGTCTTCAAAGCATGGGCTTCCTAAAATGCATAAAATCCCTTTTCTTTAATAGTTTCTTCACCACTGTCAACATCCGGTGGATCTTCAATCATCGCTACACTCGTTATATGTTGTCTGTCTTTGACCTTTCCCTTAAGAACATCATTGGCTCGCTGTCTACAATTCCAAGTTGTATGACCCAGCTTCTTGCAATAGCGACATTCTATTTCCTCTTTGTCTCTTTCTGATCTATTGCGGTTGTTTCTTGCATAGAATGCAAGTTCTGATTGGCTATCACCTTCATTGATTCTCTTTTCTTTAGCTAGCAATGTTGCAATCATTTCGTCTAGACTTTGTGAAGGTAGATGACTTAGGGTAAAGATAGCATTATTGTATTTAGGTGGCAAACTGTTCAGGAGAATAGCCTCGGCATCCTCTGCATCAACTACTGCCTTGACTTCTGCAATTTGTCTAATAGATCTTAGAGTGTTGACGTGACTTGACATGGTGGCTTCAATTGGCATCTTAAAACTGAATAACTGTAATTTCAAGGAAAATTTTGCATTCACTGCTTGTGCCCCAAATAACTGGTTGAGATTTTCCCAGATCTCCTTGGATGATTTGTCTAGATCTATGTGATGTAGCTCTGAATCTGAGAGGGCAAGGCCAATAATGGCTTTTGCCTTATTATCTTTGCTCTTCCATTCTATCACTTGTCCGGATCTGCAAGCTCTGGCTCCATTCCTTTGACAATTCCCCAAAGGTTTTTATTCATTAATTGCATCTGGATCTTCACTTTCCATGTATGGAAATTGAAACCTGAATACTTCTCTAATGGCATCTCCATGACTGATCAGATCTAATCTTTGTCGCTATTAAAATAATTACTATTGAAAAACATTTGAAAAAACAAAAAACTCACTATGTGCAACACCTTTCCGTGGAAGAGAATCATTGTTTACTAACTCTGACTGTAGAGATCTTCTATCATCAAATGACTTCAATGCAAATTTGGGCAGTATCTTATGGATCGATTTGTTGTTTACTCATGTGTCTTCACAGTCGAACATGCATTTATCAGCATGGCTCATCCGATCTATCCATTCAAATGGATTGTCTTGGCCCGCAACACATTCACCAACAATTATCCACAACCAAGCAGAGATGAAGCCAGAGAAACCATATAGTTACAAACCATAGTCGCAAATTGCATTTAAAGCTCTATCTACCTCTTTAACTCTGTCGGTGGTTATTCTTCAATGGAACGACGAATCCCTTTAATTGCTACAGCTGACAAATCGTGGCTCATAACAAACCAACGGCTAATCTATACAACTGCGGTCTTTGCTCAATTTCCCTCTATCAACTCTCTTAATAGCAACTCAACGATGTCTTGGTTGCTTATTTTGTATGGTATCGCGTCAATGGACGAGTTAAACGTGTCATTTCGGCCAAAAATATGTTGTCGGCTCTACCTCAACAGGTCACATGGCCTCTGTTCGATTCCCTGCACAACATCGTCGATTGGCTACCTCTATTCACCGGAGCACCTGGCGTCTTCGAGTGATTTCAAGCATGCGGCTCAACAAATCGTAGATCGAATTCTTCTTTTACAGCTACAGTCTCGAATTTGATGCACCTAAAATATGACGACTGGTAACGTGATGGCTAGTATGTGGAATTGTGGTGATGACTCAGCTCCTTGAATAATTTCATACTCCCATCAATCTAAACACACCTTTATGATTCTCCAGATCATCATACGATGCAAGAGAAGAGCATAATTAGCGGATTAGTCCTCGGTACTCTCCCACTCTGATACCATATTACAAGAACTGAAGAAGCCCTAGGTAGCGTTACGATATCAAAGACATGATCTCCATAAACACTTAACGATATTATTATTGAATGGTACAATATTACAATGAGGGTCCTCACTCTTATAAAGAGCTTGAGAGACCAAAACCCTAACCCTAGGAGACAAAACCCTAACTTTTAACCTAAAGTCACTAAGGTGACTTTATTACATCTCCTTATCATAAATGGGGTAGAGCCTCTCTGGCTCCCTCAGCTTCCTACTCTCGAAAGCTATGGGATATCGATTCTACATCAACATTGCTCATATCCCCTCTCTGGATGCATCACACTCCAACACAAATGGCTGAGAGAAGTCTGGAAGCGCTAACATGGGCAAGTACTCATCACCTTCTTCATCCTATCAAATGTTTCTTGTACCTCCTCTGACCATCTGAATGCACCCTTCTTGGTGAGATCCGTCAATGGCGCACCAAGTTGTGAAAATCCTTTCACAAAGCACCTGTAGTAGTTGCACAACCCAAAGAACCCCCGCGGCTTTATAATTGATCTGGGTGTGCGCCAATCTAAGATCTCCTGGATCTTCTCCTGGTGCACCTATACTCCCTTCTCGCCAATCACATGTCCCAGATAGAGAATCTTTGTCATCCCAAACTCACACTTTGCCTCCCTGGAAAACAATGATTGCTCCTCCATGATGCTGAGAATCTCATCTGTATGCCTCAAATGCTCCTCCCAAGTCTTGTTGTAGATCAGTATATCATCAAAGAATACCAGTAAGAACTTCCTCAACTGCTTGTTGAAGATATGGTTCATACAAGACTGGAAGGTGGCTAGTGCGTTAGTCAACCCAAAGGGCATGACTAGAAACTCATAGTGCCCGTAGTGACATCTGAACATTGTTTTGTAGATGTCCTCCTCTTTGACCCGGATCTGATGGTATCCCAATCGAAGATCAATCTTCAAGAAGTACACTGCCCCATGCAACCCATCTATCAACTCATCGATACTAGGTATCGGGTACCGGTTCTTGATTGTCTTATTGTTCAACACCCTGTAGTCGATGCACATCCTCATCGTGCGATCCTTCTTCTTCACCAATACCACTGAAGAAGCGAAGGGACTAGAGCCAGGCCTGATGTGCCCAATCTCTAGCAACTCTTGTATGGCCTTCTCTATCTCGTCCTTAAACTTCTTCAGATGCTTGTAAGGTGTCGTGGTCACAGGCTTTGCCCCCTTCTCTAACTCAATGACATGCTCAAATCGCCTGTCAGGTGGTCTCCTTGCTGGCAGCGGTCCGAACACTTTGTCATGCTTCCCAAGCAGCTCCTAGATGTCCACATGATAGTGCTAGCGGTCCTATGATGGCTTCTACATGGTGATCAAATATTTTGTTGCGCAAGCCACATCACCATGTCTAAAGATGGCCTCCATGCGTTTGTTTGACACAATCCTCGGAATTCCTGTCGACATACCTCTCAGAATGACTCGTTGACCCGCTGTGTCTAAGAACTCCATCCTCATGATCTGATAGTTCATTTTGAAATCTCAAAGTGAGTATAGCCACTCAACTGCCAATACCACATTAGTGGCCACCAAATCCACTACATAGAATTCATCAGTCAACATATAGTTTCCTGATGTCCAATCCAATTATCTGATCCTCTAAGTACAAGTCATGTTGTACCCATCTTCTACCACCACGTTGAACCCCTCAAAATCCTCTATAGGGATGTGTCTCCTAGTGACAAGCGCTGCATCAATGAAGTTGTGGGTGGCCCCACCATCAATCAGTATTGTAACTCTCTGTCCCTGCAAAATGCCTCTGATCCTGAAGGTATAATACCTAGGGACTCTTGAAAGTTTAACAATGGTCACTCCCTTGACACCCTCCTGCAACTGCTTCTCCTTTGTAATCTCAAGATGTGGTGGCTCCACTATTTCACTGCTTTGTGCGTGAGTTGTCTCATCCTCACCATCATCCTCCTCATTGGAAAGTACCTCTATGTAATGTACTTTCCCTTTGCCCATACAGCGATGACCCGGCTCCCAAGGTTCTTTGCAGCTAAAGCAAAGCTTCTTCCTCCTCGGCTCCCTCCGAGTCTCCTCACCCATCCTGTCCTTCCCTGCCATGGCTTCTGGAAAGGCTTCATCTCCTTACCCTTCTGTGGAACAATGGGTTTTGCTAGTGCCTTCTTGGGGACTACATCCTCCATGTTCTGGGTCCTCATGATGGCGTCTTGTAGTGTGGTTGGCCTGAAGGCCTTCACCCATCCTCTCAAAGGCTCAGCTAAACCCTCTGTGAATAGCATCACCAACCTCTGCTCAAAAATGTCTATCACCATGACTACCATCCTCTGGAAATCTGTGATGTAAGCCTCTGGTGTACCTATCTGTCTCAACTACACCAAATCCCTGAAGTGGATCTCGAGATCCTTCTTGTCGAACCTGTCCATCAACCTCTGCGCGAAGTCCACATAAGATGTGATGCTGGCATGCCCCAATGTCACTAACCCATGGTACCACCACACATGAGCTTCTCCATCCAAGTGTAGGGTGGCAAACTTAATCGCCTCTGCCTCTGTCATCGAGTTAAGTTGGAAGTAAGTATC
>SNQJ01S0199398.1:0-17078 GCA_010110895.2 Picea sitchensis | reverse complement strand
CTTATTCATGCAACCATGCAGTGGATGCATGACTGCTCACTCAAAAATTGTGCAGGATTGTGTGGCTATTTTCTCAGTAGTTGCGCAATCTTGTGCAAGTGTCCACTTGACAGTTGCACATTATTGTGTGGAATAAATTACCACAGTCGTGCACATTGTGCGCAATTGTGTCAATTTATCCTACACAAAGTGCGCACAAAATTGAATTATACCCATGCTAGTGTGTGTGGGTACAAATTAATCACCCATGTATTCAACCTACCCAAAGCATAAATATGGCCATACGACCCTCCGTATGGCCCCCACCCAGAAAATGAAAATCCAAAAAAATTGCAGGAGGTCTAGATCACTTATCGATCTCTCCTGCAAGTCAAATCTACTTCACCATGATGTCACACAACTTTCAAATGCTCACACACACACTATTAGAGCTCAAATCATGTAGGTACAAATGAGGTGCCTTTCTGGGCCCCACACCCATATATACGTCCCCTTCCCAAACATCAAATCCCCTTTTTAGGAGCCTAAGAGCTCTGTTTTTTACATCGTTCATGGCACAATGATCCTGAATTTCACAAATTAATCACCCATGTATTCAACCTACCCAAAGCATAAATATGTCCATACGACCCTTCGTATGGCCCCCACCCAGAAAATGAAAATCCAAAAATTGCAGGAGGCTCACGACCTGCTCCTCCTCAAGTAAGTCAAATCTATCACCATGATGTCGCCACAAATCTTGCAAATGTGCTCTCACACACACACTATCGAATTCCTTGGGCAAATCATGTAGGGTACAAGGAGAGGCCTTTCTCGGGCCCTTACACCCATATAAGGCAGCACGCCCTTCCCAAACATCAAATCCCCTTTTTTAGGAGCCTAAGAGCTCTGTTTTTTACATCGTTCATGGCACAATGATCCTGAATTTCTCATCTACCCATCAATATAGTATGTTATGTATATCATTTTGAAAACCCTGGGAGCCATCTCCTAGCCTTGTGCACAAGCACACATACTCATTAACATTGTTATCAAATACTATTACATGTTCTTTATTATCATATATTTTTCACTTCAGGTATTTGGTTTTCTATGCGGAAAAAATATCCAAATATCATAAAACCATAAGAATAAGTACTTCACGCCTTGACAAGGAGACAATTTCAGATAATAAACATCTTCAAGGTAACTCTTATACCCACAATAATTCACAATACAAGATGATTCCAAACAAAAAATGTCTCCTTGGTATATAAAAGAGACTAGGAGGTACAATTACAACTAATGGACCCAATATTGATAAATAAAAATAATACTATTGTAATATTCCCCAATCAAGGGTAATGTGCTACTATTTAGGGCTTAACATTCTCTCCCATTCGTAGAAGTGTTTATTCAGCTAGCGTTTGTTATGTACTCATGTGTATGCTCTCTCAGATAAAAGACTCATCTTCCCAAGTGGAATCTTCGGGTAGGTGTTTCTTCCACTTTTCTAATATATACTCAAATGGACTGGCCCCCAATGAATAACAAATTCTTGTGTCGTGTTGATACTGCAGTTCCACATATGATTCTTCCTTTTCCCTGCCAAAGTCTAAATAATAATAGTTTGAACTCGATCTTTGTCAATTAAAAAACTTCTGGCAAGTACGAAAGTCAAGGAAGAATGGGTGTAATTCGCTAAGATGCGTGGAAGCCCCTAATTCTGAAGTGCTAGTACCAATATTTTGCAACACCTTATAAGTATGTACTGTGGTGATAATTTATTATCCTTATTATCTTACTTGAGGGACATTTTTTGTATGAAGTTGTGGTCTTAAAAATACCCAATCTCTACTTCAAAACTTCTTTTCACTACAATGATGATATGCTTGTTACGCGATTATATGCCATGTCAGTTGTTTTTACATCTAGAACTTGTTGTTGATGCTTGATGTGATTTTACATTGCTTTAAACTCTTTAGATTTTCAGAGAAGAAGTGATGGACGAAGGGTGATATCCATAAAGTGCCGCGTCGGTGTCATTTTGCTATGCGATGAAAGGAAGTTATACCACCATTATACCAGGTAACCACTTGAACTATTGTGTTTGTTTATCGAGACAAAGCAACAAAGGTAACCTTCCATACATTAATTATCTTAGTTTTTCCACTAGCATGAGGATGATAGGAGGATCTATGATCCAATTGAGTACCCAAAATGTTGTACACTTCGTCTTTAAAATGTCGAGTGAATATGGGACTTTACAATAATCTTTGCCTTCCATGTAGCTTTGAATGGCCTTCCAAGGGCGGTGGCAACTATACCAAGCTTTGATGTGAGAGAGCAGTGTGTGTACAAGAACAGCTCCATCAATCACCTCTCACGATGGACACTCTCTTCCTTCTGTAATACTTTAGTAACCCTGTGATGAAATCCATGGAAACCTCCTCCCAACACTGACTTGGGATGGATAATGGTTGTAAATACTTGGGGTCTTAACTATTTCCATCTTATTTTGTTGGAAAACCAAACATTCTGCCACAAACCTTCGAACATCAGTTTTAAGGCCATCCCAAACTAAATCCTTCTTGACCTTGTGATAGATTTTAAAAAATCCTGAGTGCCCTCCTACCAGAGAGGTGTGCAATTCTAAATGTACCTTTTGTTTGAGTTGGAATTTATTACATAAATATAAGCGATCTTTGTACCATAGTGAATCATTTTTCCATGTAAATTTATTTGATGCACTAGAATCCTGCTGCAACCTTTGAATAAGAGTCCACACTTTTTCATCATTCTTCCATTCATCCCTTGCTTCTGTTATCCAATCAGGTTGGATGATAGAGATAGCACAGAGAAAGGCCTCAACATATTCATCCTTTCTTGAGAGTTCATTTGCCACAACATTTTGCTTCCCTTTTTTTGTAGATGATTTCAAAATCATAACGCAACATCTTGGTCACCCATTTTTTTTGTTCTTTTGAAGATAGTCTTTGTTCCAAGAAGTGTTTAAGACTGTCAAGATCTATTTTGACCTTGAAGTTCCTACCTATTAGGTAAGGTCACCATTGCTTCAATGCATGTAATATTGCCATCATTTCCTGTGTAATTCCTTTCCCTTGAGTGGTCGAATTTCAAAAGTAAGGGGCATTCCTTATTGCATTAGAACAACACCAATTCCATTTTCTGAGGCATCACATTCCACAATGAAGGTTTTTTTGAAGTCCGGTGTGGTCAATACAAAATATTTTCACATTGCCTCTTTAAGTTGTTCAAAATCTTTAGTTGCCTTTGAATTCGATGAAAATGCATCCTTCTTAGTTAATGTCATTAAAGGTTATTCTATTCTTCCATAGTTTCGAACAAACTTGCGGTAGTAACTTGTCAAACCCAAAAATTCTCTAACAATCTTCAATGTTTTGGAAATTGGCTAGTCCATCATGGACTTAATCTTGTTAGGGTCTACCTTGACACCTTCATGAGATACAATATGACCCAAATAATCTAACTCCTCCACCCCAAAGAATCATTTGGATGGTTTGGCATATAGTCGTTGCTCCTTTAGTAGTTGTAACACCCTGTCAACATGTCTAACATGATCCTCCCAAGACTTGCTATAGATTGGTATATAATAAAAAAATACTAACAAAAGTTTTCGAAGGAAGCTATTGAAAATGGAATACATCAACCCTTGGAATGTGGAAGGTGCATTCGTAAGGCCAAAAGGCATGAACGAAAATTCATAATGGCCTTCGTGAGTTTTGAATGTTGTTTTTAGGATATATGCTTCCTTCATTCTAATTTGATGATACCCTAAACGAAGATCCAACTTTGTGAAGTAGATTGCTCCATGTGGTTCATCTAACAATTCATCAATGACGAGAATGGGAAAATTATCTTTAATGGTGATCTTGTTGAGCTCTCTATAATATGGACACATATGCCATGAGCCCTCTTTCTTGAGTACCATTAAAACTTGTGTAGAGTAAGAAATTTGGCTAGGTCTAATAATTCCAACCTATAACATTTCTTCAACCATACGATCAATTTCACTCTTCTGTGCATAAGGGTATTTGTAAGGCCTGATGTTAGAAGGAACACTCCCAGGAATTAGGTGAATAGCATGATCATGATCACGAGTGGGTGGAATACGTCTGGTAATATCTTCAAATACTTTGGAATGCTTATCAATAATCCCTTGGAGATATAGGGGAATACATGGATTATTTTTTTGAGCATCTAGTGAGCATAGTTGTACAATTAAACCATGATGTCCCTTTTTCAATAATTTTGTCACGCCATTAGAGCTGATCACTTTACTAAGTTTCCCTGTGATACCCTTTAATTCAATTTCCTTTCCTTCCAATGAAAATTTCATGAAAAGTTCTTGAAAATTAAAAGCCACTGTTCCCAATGATTGTAACCATTGGACTCCTAGTACGACATCAACACCACCCATGGGTATAAAAATCATTGGACTATTAATTAGATATTCCCCCATAGTAAGATTGATCTTATGGAATTTTCCTGAGCAATTGATAGTTCCTCCATTTGCAATCATTACTTGAAACTCTGACACTGGATATATAAAGCAATTGACAACTTTGGCTAATTTATAGTGAATGAAATTATGAGTACTACCGGAATCAATTAGGACTATTACCTTTTTCTTTTTTATATATCCTTCAATATCTAGGGTTTGAGGAGTCCTAATTCCAACCAATGCATTACATGATATGGTTGGAGTCAACTCTTCAGAAGAAATCTCTTGTACGTTTTCATCTTGAGATGGTTCTTGTTCTTCTTCCTCTTCACAATCTATGTAGAATAATTTCGTCTCACCACACTTATGTCCATTACTGTATTTGTTGTCACAATTAAAGAATACAACTTTTTCTTTTCTTTCCTCCAATTGTTTAGGTGTCAATCTTGTAGGTTGAGGTTGTTTAGAAGAAGGAACAATATTCTCTTGATAGATGTTAGGAGTGGTCCTTCTAGTAGCTATAGCCAGATTTTTACTTTCAACATTTCTCTCCACCCTGAACGCATTCTCTAATGATTTTGGTTCCCAAAGGTGAACCTCACGTTGAATGTTATTCTTTAAAGTTCCCATGAATACATAAATCAAGTGCTCATCTGGAATATCCATTGCCTTTATATTCAATCTTTGGAAGTTCTCAATGTGCTCTGCAACTGAACCCTTTTGCTTGAGATTTATCAAT
Organism: Picea sitchensis; assembly: GCA_010110895.2. Taxonomy (NCBI): domain Eukaryota; kingdom Viridiplantae; phylum Streptophyta; class Pinopsida; order Pinales; family Pinaceae; genus Picea; species Picea sitchensis. The sequence goes on along the minus strand of SNQJ01S0199398.1, from coordinate 11,874 downwards.
TGGCTGAAGAAGGTATTTCTCCTTGTATCCTCATAGTGTGCTATCATTTATTCCTTGAAAATTGTCCAAGTGACAAGTGATTTGCGAGAACAAATCCATCAATACCACATAAACTGATTGGGTTCTAAATATAAGGACACAATTCGTACCTTTTGTGTGTGTGGCACATCATGTCAATTAAAGAACTACTCCATCTGGAGTATCCATGTGATTGGATCCTTGCCATCAAACTTCCTAATATCGATTTTAGGAAAGTAGTTGGTCTTCAACCCAGATTTGGAGTTTCTCTAGTCTTGATTCATCTTCCTTGTTTCCTCATCATGCATTTCATGGGATACATTGTCACTTTCAGGTGGCCTCTTTATTACAAAATTTTTCAATCCTTTCATGATCTCCCCTTTTAAACCATCCATTTTAGTATCCATTATCACTTCTAGCCTAGCTTTAGTTGAATCCATCATCCCTTGTTGTTCATATTTTGTTATTGTCTTCTTTTGTAAATCATTTATGTCCCTGTGCATTTGTTCACCTTCATCAAGAGTCCAAGTAGGACTGTCTGAAGGCTTATTTGGTGTAGAAGTTCCCTTTTTTGGTTGCATGTTGGCCAAGTATCATTGTAAGGTAGGAATTCCTAATTGGCTTAGGCAAAGGACCTCACATACAAGGTAATGTCAGGTTCTATAGCTCTATGATATAAGTGCAGGGGTCCAACAATAGTACTCGACCCAATATCTTAGGGCACTAAATAAGGAGTCTTGACCATGACCTTAGCCATACTATCTGACTACCCAAGTACTAGAGAGTGATATCCCCGAGTGTTGTTCTCAGTGTACTATAGAAAGAAGACGACCAAAAGGTTTACTTAGTAAGTCTCAGGATTCTAGGGGGTCTCCTGATATATGCCAGGTACGTGGGAGCTCAAATCCGTAGTAGTGTTGTCTAATGTGAAACAGTTCAAAATGGGCCTTCTGATATACTCTAGGTACGTGGAAGAACCACATTGTCCCTAGGTTGTATCACTGACCAATAACGACAAATCCTACATTTAGAGACATCAGAACACATCTGTACCTAAAAAGAGACCTAAGTTTCTCTCAAATTTATGTGATACTCATTTTATTCCACTTTATTCTACTTTTTGAATCACCCCAATTGGATCTTCTAGTCAAAATATATGCACAATTCCAAAAACAAAAATGCACCTTTTAAACCCTGATTTGGAGGTTGTTCTGCTAGATGACCTTTATTCTATTGTATATTTAAAACTTCGACTCTTCTAGGTATGAATTTTTGTTCTTTAGTTCTATGATATTTCCTCTATGCAATGCCATAGTTGTGATCAAAAGTGGATGTGCGAAGTGGAAGTTATGGTAACTTCTGTTGAGGAAAAGGTATAAAGAACCTTACTCACACATTTTCAAATCTTGTTAGGCTAAGGCAAGATAGTTGGGAACGTTACTTGGGGTTTATAGCCCTTAAACCAAAGAAATCGCTTGATACACAAGTAAGTACTGGAAGGGACCAAGGATGGTTTTTATTAATTATATATAACTGTACAAAAGAAGAAAGTGAAAAATATAAATAAGTCTGTGTTTGTATAAAGAAACAAGATTAAATGAGAATTTGTAAATTGACACACATGTGAGACAACGATTAACAATCTGATTTTTTTATATTAACTTCATTCTAAGATACAAAGAAAATTTCTCTTTACAAGCCCCTATGAGGGTAGGGACCAAAGTCAGATTTGGAATTCTCCGATGGACACCATACAAAAAGACTCTGACAACACAAAGAAAAATGAAGCTAAGAATCTGGATCAACTTGCCATAGAAGCACCATCACTTGACTCTGCAAGATATTATTTATCATTCATGAAATATAATTCAAAAACAAACAAGAATACACAGACTGCCTAAGATAGATGTTACACCTTTTAGAAACACGCTACTGAAATATATGATTCAGTTTTGAATCTTGTTGCCTTCAATAAGACCTTGTTGTGATCAAGATGGTTTAGCTTTCTAATAAACTCAGAATGAATGAAGAAAATAAATAATCTCATAGGTATAGGGTAGACCTTATATCATAAGTTATCTCTTGTTCTCTCCCCCTTGTCTCTTCCTTTGTGTGAGCTTTTATCCTTCTCCAATAAGTTATGGTAGTTTAACTACCTTTTTAGTTAAATGTTAGTTAACTTAATTCACAACTTGAGATAAGTAGATAAATAATAATAAATAATAAGGGTTAATTTTTTAAATAATAACTAATAGGTGGGACCCATTAACTTTTCTTGATTTAGACTTTGAAAAATTAATATTCCCTCCTTGTTACTCCATTATTTATCCATTCAATGAAAAATTATCTATAAAACATAACACCATCTAATATGCCCGAATATTTCCCTTGTAACTCCCATGCTCATAAATAACTAAAAATATTTATGTTTTTCAAAAACATATGACTGTTGTCCCAAAAAAAGAAATATACGCGTGTTGTCCAAAACATAGTAAAATTGTATCATTGCTATCCATACCATCCTATCATCCAACTATGGACCATAATTAAAACCCGTTAATAATAAAATAATTAAAATCCATATTTACTATGAGAGTTTGCCTGCCTCTTGCCACTGCTAGCTGCTTTTCCTGATCCTTCTGTTGACTTGTCCCGTGAAACAACATTGTGCCAATTGGAGAATAATGGTTGGATCTCATTGATGATATGAGAAAAATCATCTTTGAGGTGGGAATGAGAGGTCATTGACTCTAATGAATCTTTGGAGGACTCAAAGGGAATGGTGAGCTTTTTACCTTTGTCTGTTTCTAGCTCGGGGATGACAGTCTTGAGCCTTTTGCTTGCATGAGAGGATTGAACTATTGAAACAACATGATCGATTTGAGCATTTTGATTAAATGGTGGTGGAGGAGGGGGAAATGGTAGTGATACTGCGTGCCAACCATGATGAGGTACAATGGGATGATGAACAATTTCTTTCCACCCCTCATTGACGGGTGGTTCTGACTGTCTAGATACATCAGTGAGGACATGGACACCAAAGAAATTTTGATGAGGCTAAAAGTGAGGTATTTTAGGCCTAGGTTGTAAAATTTATTGATCGACTAAATTAAAAAACCCAGCTTGAAAAATTTGGTTTAACTCTTGTGAATCTGCATCAAAATGTATTGAAAACCATGGCCTTCTATGGCCTCTTTTCCAATTATTATTTCTGCCTCTACCATTGTTGCCTCGACTGAGAAAAACTCATTCTAAAAGAAAAATTCCATATCAGAATATGAATACCATTTAACTATTCATTCATCAAAACTCTACCTAAATAAAATCAAAATGTTGGCTCTATCATTCACAAACAGAAACATATGCAATCCATCCAATAACAACAATTAATCATGCTACCAATTTAATTTATAATTGCATTAGAACATGGAGTTATAGGGCCATTGGGAAAATGGGGGATTTATAATGAATGAAAAATGATAAAATGAAGGAACAAATATATGAATACTATTCAAGCAATATCAATACCTTTCATTCACATAAGGTCTATACTATCCACATCATCATCTCTAATTAATGTTACCATCCAGTTCTTTTCCACTCTTCCTTTTAGAAATTAAATTTATAACAATAGAACAATGGATGAATTAAATGTTTTTGGGAAAATGGAGGGCTTGTAATGTGCGGAAAATGAAACTATGGATGGGAAAGACATGGTTACTATTCCAATGTATTATGCTAAAACATTTTGGTCATACAACTGTTCGCCAAGTCAATCATTTCCATATTAGAATGACAAAATTTCCAACAATCAAATCTCATTTATGCCATATCCATTTTAAATTCTCAATATAGAGAATTTATTCGGATCCATTCAAGCAAGTTGTGACAAGGCAACACTCAATCTACCTATCAACAAAAACCTCAAGGAATATTTCACAAACTGTTAAACTTTCATAAGTTTTATCATTTTTAAACCATACATGCTTTAAAAAATGATAAGGAGTTATGAAGGAGTCTTCCAACAAATATTTACCTAAGCTATAATCATAATAAGGATACTTATGTTAACATGAAGGGCTGAGAGAAAAATTAGTTGCATTATAAAATATCTCACTATAACACCCAATATCCATTAATTAATTGTTGCGAAATAAAACTCGGTACGAAACTTACTACTTGGCCACGAAAGAAATGCAAACCCTTCAGGTTTCGAGCATGCCATAGTGAGGAGAGTTGGTCTATTTCAAAAACTCTGGTTGAATTTCTTTTCGTAAAGAAAAACCCTTATAGCTTCAAAATAAAATAGGAGGGAAACAAAGCATACTTTTAACCATAAAATTTATGCTAACTATCCACCCATGAAGTAATCTGTATTATTCCAAATACATAACTACCAAATGTTCAAAACAAAATGCCAATCCACAATAAAACTGATTCCATTTATACCAAAGAAAGGAAATCCAAGTCAAAATACATTTTGACATTTCCAACCAACACTAGAAACTTCACAAACTTTGTCATAATTTTCACTTAAATCTTTGGAAAGCCAAACACAGTCTGCATGCAAAACCCTAGAGAAAACAAGTCGATTTTAAGAAGAATAGAGAAAAGGTATCAATGAATGACATTTCCAACCAACACTAGAAACTTCACAAACTTTGTCATAATTTTCACTTAAATCTTTGGAAAGCCAAACACAGTCTGCATGCAAAACCCTAGAGAAAACAAGTCGATTTTAAGAAGAATAGAGAAAAGGTATCAATGAATGAAAAGTGAAAAGAAACATACCTGTAGGAAATCACTTAAAAACTATAGAGAGCAACCACAAATTCACCGAGAAGCCAAAAACATTGAAACACTTACTAACCAGAGCGCCCAAAACCAAGTGCGAAATGCATAGTGAAAGGTGGTAGCGTCGTGATAAGGGAAAGAACGACATGCAATAAATGCATGTCGCTTCCCCATCCTTCAACATTGAATGCTATCAACCAAAACTCACGGAGGAGCGTACTTAATCTCCAAAAACCACTTTAAACATATGTCAACAGAACATTACAACCATCTTATGGTGATCAATATGCAGCCTGCTGCAGAGTTTTAAGACTGCGACGACTGATATATATACCATTGGATTATCTAGATATATAAACCAAAATATATCCCATGGTGTATATACCACCTACCACAGTCTTAAATATTCTGCAGCAGGCTGCATATTGATCGCCACCATCTTATATCCATTTTGTTATTTAACATAACCATTTCCAATCCAAAAACCAAAGTCTGCCTTTCAATTTCAACATGGATCAAATAAACTATCATATGCCCAACAAATATCAACCAATTAGCGCCAAATTAAAACATATCCCATATACTTTTCTAATGGAAGATAACCATACAATATAATAATCAATTTCCCATGTACATAACAAATGTACCCATAAGTTCGTATGAGGTTTGAACTTAGAGTTTGGATAGTATGTCAAAGCCTAAGTGCAATAAAGTGTACCTTTTAAATGTCTAAAGAAATAAACATTTTTCTTCTTTGAATCAAATTGATAAAATACCGAACATCCACTCTTTTCAAATGTAACCAGGTTAGACCCTCTCTTCCTTTATTATCAAATCGTACACCTTCTTTTGTTATGTAACTATGAACCATACTTTATGTAGCTTGCAAATTTTAACAAGAGGGGTCATTTCCTTTTCTTGTTCTTTTAAAAAGGGGTCCCACCTACTAGCTATTATTTAAAATATATAAGTAGTAATGCAATGCAACTTATTTGCAGACATGAATTTAATTAATGTTGCACTTTTTGGCGTCAACAACTTCCCCACACCTTGCTGATTTTTGGCCTTTATAGGAGAGCGTACTTGTAAAACATTTCAAGTGCACAATATGTGATATCATATTCTAAAACTTGCACCAGAAATACTACATACTGTCCACTTTCCAATGCAACTGGTCTCACTTAATTTGGATACTCATTGAAGAAGATATCGTTGTTTTACGTGGAACACATGTTTGAGACTAGTTAATAGGAATAGTCAACTACCCTATCTTACACATGGTGTATCTCCAAACTTAGGATGACCCAGAAGCTCAAATTTTTACCATAGATACCTTGATATTTACTTTAAATATCCTTTGAGTTTCACTGTATTGATAACCATAGAAAACATGTTATAGCGAAAATTCCAAGATGACTGAATTTAGGATGATTCAAGAAGCTGATCTTCCATAGGCTATATCTCTTAAAGTATAATGCTCAAGAAGTTGATATTTTAACCAAAAGTACCTTGATCCATTTAATAAATATCCCCCAAGGAGTTCCTTATAAAATGTCCCATAAAACAAGCTATATAAAAAATTCCAAGGTGTCTCAGATGTAGCAGCGAAACCCCAAGACCTTGAGATCTGATTCCAAATGTCAGGAAACAAATATCTAAATAGCATAAAAACATAAGAAAAATTACTCCATGCCTTGACAAGTAGATAATTTCAGATAATAAGCCTCTTTGAGGGGGCAACCTCTTTATACACCACATAAATTTACAAAAACAATATGATTACAAATGAAAAAGTATCCTTGGTATATATAAGAGACTAGGAGGTACAATTACAAATAATGGACCCAAGCCGACATAAATAAAATAAAAATACTAATGCAATATTCCCCAATTAATGGGTAAAGTGCCATTATTTAGGGCTTAACATACAACCCATTCAGTCCTGGTCATCCCACGACCCCTTCAGGTATATTTTCAACATTGGTGTTAACTCTGATATCACCTATTCAAGCCATTACTATCTCTGCTGCCTTGAATCCTCATCTTCTTTGTCATTTTCTTTCCTCATCCTTCAATTTTTGTTGCTTTTATAATGTTTTCAAACTCCATTTATTTTTATTTTTGCATTTTTTTATTTTGGTTTCATTTGCTTAAAGTTTGGATTGAGTTTGTGAAGAATAAGGTTGACCATAATGCTTATTTGAATGAGTTCATGGATGCTAATTTCAATCTTATCCACTACATAAAAATCTGCTACTAAATACTTTTGCAATACATATAATAATAATAATAATAATAATCCATTTTTAAGGTCACAACCAAGCCAAACACCTAATTGGTGTATGAGACCTCCTTGTTTATGGGACAAGGGACCCTCTCCGCCCAACGATTTGATTGGTAAAGTCTACGGAGGTATACATACCCTGCCCCCCTCTGGATTTGAACTTGTGACCTCTTAAGAGGAAACACATGTTCTTAACGATTAGACCCATTATTAAAGTGAGGTTACGAAAATATGCTACAAAATGATTATGTGATATCGTATAATGCATTTTTCCCGCCTCAATACATGCGACTTGACCTAATGATCATCAAACGAAGTGGTTCTCTATTTGTTAGTTCTGTTTTGCAGGTGATTTGATGGAAATGACACTGTCAACCGACTCATCCATCCCTAAAACCTGGCTGTTCTCTATTTCGTGAAGCTGAAATATAACTATTGCATTGAGTTCGTGAAGGGTCTCCTCTATAGCCAATATCTGTTTGTTGTTTCGGATTAAAAAATATGGTTAAGGGAGGCACGATGAACAGTGTAGAACCCTCATGACCGGAGTATGCTTTACTGCACGCAAAAGAATGGTTTCAAAAGGGACGTTGGCTCAACTTCATTAAGAAATTCTCAGGTTACAACTATGGAGAAGCTCGCGCCTTGCACAGTCTTTTGATGGCAAATAGGTGTTGATTGGTAGCTTAACTTTGGAGGTTTCTAAGGAGGTAATTTCAAAAGCCACAACGTTACCAAATGATGGAGAACGCTGGAGAACGCTGGTTTAAACGACAAACCCTCATTGATGTTGAATTGAACCATTTCCTGTTGGAGCAGCATAAAGATCCGGATTGGAGGACTGGTGTACCCAGGACGTGGCTACAGGAGGAATGGCGTGAAGTTTTGGACAAGGTACAGAGATACATTACCTGTGAGGGGCGATATAATAAGGTGTATCTTTACCATATGCGTTTTCTTTGTCATATTGCCGGTTTAACGACAATGAATTTGGCCTACTTTTAAATCTTTGTTAAAAATGTACACAAGATTTCAATCTAAATCAAATATGCCTCCACATTATGTTTACCATCGAGGGTTGATCAAATCCTTGATTCAATATCACTTGTCTAAGAAGAAAATCACTCGGGACAGTTTTCTGGTTAGTGAAGAATTGGATGCCATTTCATCTCAAAAGAAGAGAGGAAGACCTCTGAAAATAGTGCAGAATAAAGGTAGTAAAATTAATCCTAAGGATAAGCCACCTTAATCTATAACCTCTACATAAATAATCACAAGAAGCCAATTTAAGAAGCAGTCAGTAGACACAATGGGAACTCCTCGGAAATCATCGGAAATAAAAGTTACCTATCAGAGGAAAAGGAAACAGATAATTGATTCACAGACTTATACTGTCGAAAAACTCCCTGAAGATCCCAAGAAGACCAATAGTGATGAGGTGCAGGTGAATGTAAGGGTGTCTCCCAGACTGATAGAAAAATACAAAGAAATCCATGGTAGTACGACCCCAAATTTTCAGATTCCTACTCCAATAATTCCCCCTATTGACGATAAGAAAATAAATAGGATATTGGTTTTTTCTGAGACTGATACATCTGATGTAGAGCACACTGATACAGTTGAGGCAGAGCACACTGATACATCTGATGCAGAAGGGTTTAAAACACCTGAGCCAAAAGAGATGCAGAGCATTAAGGGAAATAAATTCAGGAAGGTGAAATCATTCACTGACCACTTTATACAAAGGCTACATACCAGACCCATCAACAAACTCAGACTAAAATGTGAATTGTTGGTCAATCCAAAAATGAAAGACCTAATTATTAATGTTGACGAGGAGAATTCTAAGAAAAGAAAGAAGGTTCAGGCTCCTAAGAAAACTGGTCTTAAATATAAGGGTTAGTATCATTTCTTGTTCATTGGTCAAAGATAATGAAATATCAGTAGGTGGTTTTTGATGAGGAAGATACAACACCTAATCCTTTTTGGAGCTACGGATTATACAGGCTATAAAATGTTTTCATAGCAATTTTGATATATTTTGGGTGAAAATGCTAGGAAATCATCTAGTAGTGCTTTCTTTTGCTAAAAATAGATTTTTCCTCTCAAGTCCTAGAAATTATGGATCTCAAATCAATTTCGATTTTGAAGAAGTTTGAAGACATAATTCAAGTTTGGATACAGTTTTGGAATGCTAGGTCATCATCAATCCTAGTGTACAACTACATGTATAGGATCTTTGCAAATTATCAGGAGGATAATTCCCAGGCAACAGTTATCGAACAAAAATATTTGGTCAAAACTCAGGTGGAGATCTATCATTATGAAGTTCGAGCATCTTTTTGACTTACTTTAGTATGCGCAGATAGTCTTGGCTATACTTAGGTTTATTTGAAAGCATTGCCATCAAAGACTTTGTAATTATCATTGTAAACAAAATTCCTATTGGATAGGATCTGATGTTTGGGATTGATATTATAAAACCATGGGAAATAGAGTTAGTGGGGGTTGGAAATTGGTGAGATAAACAAGAAACCGTGAAAGCGACAATATATGAACTTAATGAAATATCAACATCTTATTTTCCATATAAGATCTATTCATTTTTATGGTAAGTTCTTCTTTACATCTTTATCATGTTTTATTCAAATGTTGTTTGTATGATTTGTTTATCGAGTTGTCCATTTGAAATAGTTAAGAGTGAGATAACAATGCTGTTTTAATTCACCTATTTCATATTGCAGTATTTGATGTCACCTTTGGTTCATATTTTGGATTAGTTTCTCTAGAACCTGAAGATCTTTTGCATATAAACAAATTGTTTATGTGTTTCTTCTTATGCCTTGTTTCACTGAAATCTTTCTTTTAACTGATCTTAAATACGAGTGCCTTATGTATTTGATTTGATGTGTTTAAATCTTTTAGATATTTGAACTTTGGCTTTAGATCATTGATATAATTTTCCCTCGCAATTTGTTGTCTTTCCCAGACCAACCTTATATTCTTTTTTATAAACCAAAAAACACAAAGAAAAATCCTATTCTCTAAGTGCACTAGCTTTGGCCCTTTTAGCAGTCACGAGGTTGACTTTAGTGATAACATTTTATGGCGCCATTGTCAGGGATGGAGGAACCAAGTATTATCTTCCTTGGGTTAGACGACATGATTTATTAGTTTTTATGGTGGATAGGAACTAATGACTCAAGTGACTGGATATTTTTTCTTTCCACCCGGCGACTCCAAAATTCAAGAGTGGCTTCTAGGAAAGTTGGGATCGGGGCTAATCCTTCATATTCTCTTGAGATATCGCCTGTATAAGATCCTGAGAGAATTATTAAGCAAGGTAAGGCTTTACATAAAGCCACTTCTTCTAAATATGAGCCTGTTTTTTTTTATATAAAGGAAGAAAGTTATGAAAATCCTGGATCTACTTTGTTAACTCACAATGTTATATAACATCTTGAATTTGAGGCAATTTATTCTTCATACCAGGCCTTAACAGATTCATCACCATCCCATTCATTTGGATTCAATTTTAAACCATCTTCACCTCATATTCATTCATATATCAATCCTCCTACTATAGAATACCTCTTGTTTGAATTGCACGTGAAAGGAGAAGAAAATTTATTTAAGCTTTTGGTAGACTTTTATAAAGCTTCTTATTTCCCTGCTTCACCAAATCCTAGGTTCACCCCACTTCGTCAACTAAGTTCATCACAACATTTATAGTCTACATCTTCATTACCAACAGTTACCTTACTCACAAGCAAAAAAACTCCTTCTATCATAATGGCAGGACAAAATCCACCTCTCACTAGGATAGGGCGTATTGTAGCTGCGAGGTATGCACCTCTAGTGCTCCCTAATCCTTTAAATTCTCTTCCACCAGGTGATTATCTTAAGTATATGCCAAAGTTCACTGGGGAAGAAGATATTACTGCAGAAGAACACCATGCTACTTTCTATAGCTATGAAACCAATTTAAATATAGAGCATGAAGATGTTTTGATGCAGGTGTTTGTCCAGAGCCTTGATGGGGAAGCTCGTAAATGGTTTAGGGATATACCTACGGGAACAATTACATATATTGATGCCTCAGACGATGCCTTTTTGAAACATTGGGGGGATACAAAATATTTATCTTATTATATCACAGAGTTTGGGAATCTTAAAAGGAAGAATGGTGAGTCTATATCAGACTTTACTAAAAGGTTTAATAAGATGTATAATAAGATTCCTATAGAGATCAAGCCTAGAGAAACGTCTGTGAAAATTACTTATACAAATGCATTTGATCATGATATTTGTTTGCTGCTTAGAGAAAGAAGAGCTCCCACACTAGTTAGTATGCAGGATGTTGCCCTAGAGGTAGAGTCAAATATATTGGCAGCTCAACAATTGAAAGGTAAGTCTGACAGAAAAAAGGGTAAAGAGGAATATGTTCCTTCTTCTTCCCATTCTCCGTCTAAAATTGATGAAATGACAAAGACTATTGAGAGTATAAATTCCCAATTGGCTAAATTAAAGCTTGAGGTCAAGAATCCTAATAAAGGCATGTAGGAGGGTTACCAAAGAAATTTTAATCAACCATACAAAAAATTTAATCAACCTTCTCAAATATTTCAAAAAGAAAATCCGAATCAAAATATTCCTACTACTTTCCAGAATAACTATATACCTAATGAAAATGATGGAGATTAAGAAGGAGGTCAAGATATAAATCTTTTTTTAAATTCTCATGCTACGATATTTCTCACTGAGGAATGAAGGATCAG
>SNQJ01S0199395.1:0-17078 GCA_010110895.2 Picea sitchensis | reverse complement strand
TCATTAATTAATTGCTGGTGCAAGCATGCAAATCGAGATGAAATTTGTCAAGGGCCTACAAGTTCCAGACTCATATTGAGGCGTGGAGATAGTCATTTTTGGGTAATTCGATGCCACACATTCAATGGTGTTGTTTGTTTTCTAATCTGAGCAAAGCTTCTACAACTTAACTCCAAAATGAGGTATACTTATGTATTTTTCCAAATTCTTTTGTTGAGTTAATAAAAAGGCCTACCCATTTAAGAGTAGGACCCAGAGACATAGTCCACCAGGGACAAACTCTGTTATCAAGTTTTTTGTGTTCAGATATGATGCATATGTATCTTCATTATTGAGTTATTCCTTCTTTATGGTGCACTTCAGTTTATGCTCATTTAATACAATTCTTTAATAAGTCACATCGATGAAAAGATCTTGGATCATGTAGGTATCAGAGCATTCATCTTTGACTTGAATTGTTGAATGTGAATGCTTACTAGGGCCAAGTGTAAACAGGGTGAAGGAAAACTTAATACTTTCAACCTAGAAGTTTGTCATGCATCCCGAAGGAAGAAAATGGTTGAAGAGGACAAGCGTGATGAACAGGAGAAAAACTTCCATATGGTCTTTTATCGTATGTCAGAAATGGTCGAGCAAATGTATGGAGACCATGAGAAGAGGATGAAGAAGAAAGGGAAGAAAAAGGAAGCACAAGTAAATGATAATGCTTCAGTGAATCAAGGGGATGGAGGAGATCCTCCTGAGCCTCCATCTTCACCATCAAGTTCTAGCTCTTCTTCCTTTGCGCATTCTCATCATTCTCATCATTCTAGCCATAAAGCCTCTTTTAAGAAATCATTATTAAAGCTTGATATAAAATTTTATTTTCCTATGTTTAATGGAGATGTTAATCCTAAAAAGCTAGATAATTGGATTCGACGGGTTGAAGTATATTGTCGTGTTAAAAAGATTGATGAAGAGGAAGTTAAAGTGCAATTGATCTCTCTTCAGTTGGAAGCCACTGCTCTCATATGGTGGGAGATAAAGCTTTAGGACAAAAGTAAGTGTGGTAATCTTCTTTCCTCATGGTCAAAATTTAAATCAGTGATAAGGAAGCAATTTTATCCATTGGGTTATTTACATATAGAAATGATGGAATGGAAAACTTTAAGGCAAAGTAAAGGTCAAACTGTACAAAGTTTCACGGAATAATTCAGGAAGAATTTTTTTGCATTAAACATTCCTTTAGATTTTTATGAAACTTTAATGAAGTATATTGGCGCACTTCACAGTTATATATATTCATCATACTTTATTATTGTTTAACCCCACCAGTTGATCCGGATTTAGGAGCGGAACGAACTGATTAACAGATTGAATACAATAAACACATAGATATGAAGAATAACACAAATATACAGTGAACAATATCTTCTATTGAATAATGAAATAGGATGAAACTGTAAAAATGCAAAACTGAAACACTTGCTCGAATGGTGGTAGCTATCTTTGAGAATAGATGTGGCTGCTATGTGCATTCTTCAGAGTAGAATGGATTACAATGAGGATCCAGAGGCCTTTTTGATAGTACTCATGAATTCCAAAACCCCAAACATCCAAAAATCTGACCCTAGAAGGTGAAACACCAAAAGTCATGTGGGCCCTATGGGTAAGTTGGTGTAATTTGGTACCTCAACTTCCCAGGGTCGTAAATTTTTCATATGACCTATGTTTTAGGTGTGTGATATCCTGTTGGAAAGGTATTTCAAAGAAATACACATTCCACCGTCAAAATCTGACTTTGTCTACAGTTTGACCGTGGCGAGCCAAAAAAAAACAATGTTTAGGGCGCCAAAACGACCCTCGAAGTACAACAAGATGTGCTGGCATGAAAACATACAAAATAAGCCAGTTGGATTAGGAGAGAAACCACCCATATCCACTTGGAGGATGTGTGGGGCTTTAGACAACCCTAGAAGTGTAGAACCTACAATTACAAAGTAGTACAAAAGAACATGTTGAAAAAAAAATGGACACGAGGAGCCAATTGGAATAGGTAGGTGGACACCAATATCCACCTAGATCAATCCTCCCCCCTTAGGAAGCAATGGTCTCCATTACGTTGAGTTCCCCTATCAGGTGAGGAAACTTCTGCTGGATTTGGCCCCAGGTGAGCCACTTTCCTTGGTGTAGGAGTTTCTCTACCTTGACAACCTGATAAAGTTGGATCCTCTACTGGTGAGTGCCCTTGACCTATGTGTCCACTATCTGAAAAGTGGATTCTTGTTCCATACAATCAGGGTTGAGCTATGTTGGTGTCCTTTGTTCTACGATCTCGAAGGTGACTAATAATGGTGGAAACTATGCCTGAAGGAGGTCCACATTGAATACTGGATGCAGGCCAAGGAAGGGTGGAGTGTTGATCTCAAAAGCATTGCTACCCATAGCCTTGGTGATAGTGTAAGGCCCATAATGAAGTCGGCGAAGATTTCGATGGGGCCTGGTGAGATGCTCCTTCTGCAAATGTCACCAGACTTTGTCGCTAACCTGAAACTGGTGTGGTACCCTGTATTGATCATGACGCTGCTTGTACTTAGCATTGAATTTTTGCAAAATCTCCTAGACCTGTTGGTGGATGTGTTGAATCCACTCAATGAATCTGGTATCTTTTTCGATTGCAGACTAATCAGGGGAAGAGTCTGTCTGTGTGGTGGTAAGAGGAAGTGCAACATCAATGGGTCCCAAGGGTTGGAATCCCAAAATCACTTGAAATGGGCTATGGCTAGTGGAACTATGGAGAGCCTTGTTGTAACTGTGTTGGACATATGGGAGACTCCCATCCCATGTATGTGGATGCTTAGAATTGTACATGTGCGGAATGTGCACAATCATTCGATCGACGACCTCTGTTTGGTCATTGGGTTGGGGGTGGAAAGAAATGGATTTTGAGAGCTTCGTGTCCAACAGAGACCAAAGACTTGACCAAAATGTGTTGAGGAACCTGTTGTCTTGGTCGGAGTTGATGGTCTTTGGTATCCCAAAGTGGAACCACACTCATTTGAAGAAGAGATTGGTAGTATCTGTCGCTATGACATTCTTCTTACAGGCGGCGAGGATGGCCATCTTCGAAAACCAATCAACGACCATAAAAACGAAGTCATTTCCTTTCTTGGTGGATGGTAAACTAGACATGTAATCCATTGAGATGGATTCCCAAGGCTTCTCGGGAATAGGAAGAGGGGTGTATAAGCCTTGCTTCTTGATGGCGGGCTTGGCAATGGCACAGGCAGTGCAAGATCTGATATACTTGCTGACATCCTGTCAAAGTTTTGGCCAATAAAAATGTTTCTAAAGAATGACCATAATTTTCTCTATGCTAAAATGTCCTGCCACTCGAGTGTAGTGGGCTTCCCAAATCATATTTTCACGCTCACTTATAGGAACACAGAGATGGCCCAAGTGGCACAAGAGTTCGTTTTGAATGTGAAAATTGGTGACAGTTGCACCTGTACCCAAGAGCTTATAGGTGGTGGTGAAGTCTGGATCTTGTCGATAAAGTTGGGGCCACTTAGATGCTTCATGTCCACAGGAATGGAGCACAGTGGTGAGTGTAGCCACAGTAGGCTGACTGAGGCAATCAAGGAAACGATTGGAGGTACATGTCTTATACTTGATGTTGATATGGAACTGTTGTAGGTAGGTGGACCACTTATGATGGAAGTCATTCTGCAATTTCCCCTGTGTCTGTATGAACTGCAGAGACTTGTGATCAATGTGTATGATAGTCTCTTTCCCCATAATGTAATGTTTCCATTGATGATAGGCTTGTATAATGGAATACATTTCCTTGTCATAGGTGGGGTATTTCCGGACAATATCAGAGAGTTTCTCACTATGGTATTCCACCAGATGCCCGTGTTGAGTGAGCATTGTGCCCAAAACATAGTCAAATGCATCAATATCAATCTTGAATGGTTGTTGCAGATTAGGCAAGGAGAGTACTGGAGATGAGCATAGGAAATGCTTCAGATCATCAAATGCTCGTTGATTCTCCTTCCCCCACACAAAATTATCCCTACCACCATCCTTGGTCACCTAGCTGAGGGCCCATGCAATATGGGATAATCTCAACATGAACCATCGGTAGAAGTTGGCTAGTCCCAAGAAGCTTTGAAGCACGTTCAGTGTGGTCGGGGCTGGCCAGTCACAGATGAATTGGATCTTATCTAGATCAAAATGTACCCCATGCTCATCAACAATGTAGCCCAAGTATTGGACCATGTTCATGCCAAAAGATCATTTTTCCAAGTTGGCATAAATCTTGTGATGCAACAGAGTGATCAGAACTTGCTGAATATGTCGCATGTGCTCTTCACACGTTCTGCTGAATATGAGGATGACATCCAAATATACTACCATAAAGGAGTTGGTGAAGGGTCTCAATACATCATCCATCAACCTCATGAAAGTGGATTGTGAATTTGTTAATCAAAAGGGCATGATTATCCATTCATAGAGACCTTATTTAAACTTGAAGGTTGTCTTCCATACATCAGTTGGTTCGATGGGAACCTAGTGGTAGCCAAACTTTAGGTCAATATTTCTAAAGAACTTTTCCCCCTTGAGTTGGTCAAGAAGGTCATTAATCTTGGGAATGGGGTAGCGGTTCCTGACTGTGATTTTGTTTAAGGCTCTATAATCAATGCAAAGTCCCCAAGTCCCATCCTTCTTTTGCACCAGTACAATCGGGCTTCCACAAGGGGAGGTGCTAGGTCTGATGTGCCCCATTTGAAGAAGCTCTAGGATATGATGCCTAATTTTGTCATTTTCTATTAGCGAGTGCCGATAGACTGGTCCATTAGGTAGAGGTGTGTTGGGGGTCAAATCAATTGGATACTTGACTTGGAAGTGTGTCGGTACCCTTGTAGGTGTGGAGGAGATGTCTCTGTATTCTTCCATGATCCCGTCCACTTGCTTTTGTTGCAAAGAGAGGCTTTGTGTAGAGGCCACAGATGTGGCAACAACCTTCTTCTTACTGTGAGCATGAACCACAAAGAATATGAACTTCTCGGTCTATGAAATGACCTTACTCCAATTCTTAGCAGAGATTAAAGAAATAGTAGTAGGTGACGCTACCTCTAGGATCCTGTACAATTGTCTACCAAAGTGATAATAACACTGCAGGGTCTAGACACATACACAACATGATGCTTCCATAAATATGGTTGTCCTAAAAGAACATCACAAACTTCAAGGGGAGCAATATCACATAGTACCTCATCTTTTAAAGGCTTGATGCCATAGGGAAGACACCACTGTAGGCTGACACAAAGATCTCTTCCCTGGCAAAGCCAATTGATGGTGTAGGGTTGTGGGTGCAGTGTCGTTGGCAGGTCCAGCCGCTTGATGACCTTTGTTGAAATCATGTTCTTCTGACTACTGCTATCGACAATGAAATGAAGCAGATCCCCCTTTACCGACATCTACGAGTGAAAGAGGTGTTCCCCTTCCTCTAGTTCTTCTGGTTCGCTTGGCTGTAATTTGGTGGTAGCGATAGTGGCATTAGGTTCAACATCGATAATTTGCTTCTCTCCTTTAGGATTTGACTCGGAATCAGAATCGACCTCTAACTCAGAAGACTTCAACTCGACCATGAGGGACTGCTTAGAGTGACATTCTTCGGTGTTATGCCAAGGACTTTTATGGTACTCACACCATTTTCCTGTGTCCTTCGTCTTCTCATTTCCCTTCTTATGTTGTGTCTTGGACTAGTTGTCTCGAGGGAAACCATCTCGACTTGGTCCTTTGTTGTGTGTGTTGGGGATGCCTTTTCCCTGCTTCGGCTGTGAGGGGTTTACAAATCCAAACTCTCGCCTTTTCTTCTTAAATTTCTGCTTGATCTTGATAGCGTATCTATAAGTTGTGCTCAATGAGATGATGTCCATAAACTCCATTTATGTTTGAATGTATCTATGCAAACAACCACGGTATTTGAGCACCAGATGACACTCAGAGTCTTTGATACCCAATTTGGTGCATAGTGTATGGAAAATATTGGTGAAACATAGTACTGTCTGGTCCCTTTCTTGACATAGGGTGGTCCATTTGGTGTACCGGTCCTCATAGCTTCCAACAAGGTAGTATTGTTATTTAATGGCGTCCCAGAAGGAATCCCATGTAGGGGCCATGACAAGCATTGTAGATTCCTCCATGGCCCTTTGCTCAGAGTAAGTATCCCACCAGTCTTTAACATGGGGAACGACCTTGAGGAGTGCAAAAGTGATTTTTTCCCTATCGAAAAAATTGTGGACCGAAAAGTATCCTTCGAGTAGTTTCAACCATTATTCTACAGGATCCACATCTATCAGTCCTTAAAATAATGGAATATCAAAATTTACCTGTACCTTGAAGGGGGTTGCATGGCCACTTGATGAAGATGCTTTTGTTGTGGGCAGTCGTTGAAGGATCTGCACGAAGTTGTCCATCATTTCATTCCTTTGTCGCATGAGGGCTTCCTCGAGCAACATTTTAATAGGATCTCTTACTCCATCATATTTATTTTCATCCCCCATGGGTTGTTGTCAGGCTCGGCGCAACCGAAATTGTAATGGCTCGATTGGTTCGAGTCCCAACTTCTTGTACCCAGATCTTGTCGAGGACATGCACGAAGAAAAATAAATGATGAGCAGACTGCTCTGATACCACTGATCCAGATTTATGAGTGGAATGAACTAATTAACAGACTAAATAAAATAAACACAAATATATGAAGAATAACACAAATATCCAGTGAACAATATCTTCTATTGAATAATGAAATAGGTTGAAACTATAAAATTGCAGAACTGAAACACTTGCTCGAATGGTGGTAGCTATCTCTGAGAAGAGATGTGGCTACTACGCGCATCCGTCTGAGAAAAATGGATTAAAATGAGGCTCCAGAGGCCTTTTTGAGATTACTCATGAATGCCAAAACCATAGACATCCAAAAACCTAACCCTAGAAGGTGAAATGCCAAAAGTCATGTGGGGCCTATGGGTAAGTTTGTGTAATTTGGTACCTCAACTTTCAAGGGTCGTAACTTTTGCATACAACTTTTGTTTTAGGTGCATGATAGCCCATTGGAAAGATCTTCTAGAGAACTACACATTATGTTGTCAAACTCTAATTCCATCTATAGTTTGATTGTGGCGAGCCAAAAAAAAACAACGTTTAGGGCCCCAAAACGGCCCTAGAAGTAAAGCAAGATGTGATGACATGAAAACATACAAAATAAGCCAATTGGATTAGGTGAGAGGCCACCCGTATCCACCTGGAGGATGTGTGGGGCTTCAGACAATCCCAAAAGTGTAGAAAGCACAATTACAAAGCAGTACATAAGAATGCGTTGAGCAAAAAATGGACATGAGGAGCCAGTTGGAGTAGGTGGGTGGAAACCAATATCCACTTGGATCACCAGTCTTAACGAAGTTTGTGTGCAATCCACTCACCTTGAGAATAGGGGAAAGCATGTTCAAGAAGATCCCACAAAGAAACCTTCCAATCTCCCACATAAGCAATTTAAGAAGTTTAAAAGGAAGGACAAAAATACCGTCATTGTAAAGAGGGAAGAAGGAAAGCCATCTTGCACTCATTGCAAGAAGAATGTTCATGATGATGAACACTTTTGGAAACTACATCCAGAGAAGAGACCGAAACAGTGCGGTGGAAAGGGGGAGAAAAATATCGTTGCTATAGTGCAGCAAGATCTTGGTTCCGATTCAGGAGATGAAGGAAATATCACAAGGTAAGGATTCCCTTCATGCTAGTTCAAATTCCAATAATGAATCTCATGATGATGAAAGAAAGAGGAATGAATTATTTCGCATAAGAGTTGTATCTAAGCACACTAAGATAGATACATTATTTGATCTGGGTTCTCAAATAAACTTGATATTTGAAGCACTTGTCAAAAAGATGGGTCTTGAAACTAAACCACATCTAAAGCCTTATCCTCTTGGTTGGGTATGTGATAATGCAAAACTTAATGTTACCAAGCAATGTAGATTCAGATTTTCTATTGCTTGAAAGTTGATAGATGAATTTTATTTGGATGTTGTATAATTTGATATATGTGGCATAGTGCTAGGGACTCCTTATCTTTATGATAGGAAAGAAGTTTTCTTTCTTCATGAGAAAAAATATCACCTTACTAAAGGGGGAGTGGAATATATTGTTAGAGCCTAAAACATGGGGGTAAACACCACACTTGTTAGTGCAGGACAAATGAAGAGACTCATAAACACTAATAAGAGATATGTACTCATGGCCATGAGGGAAAAGGATGTCAGAACATATGACACCTTCCAAGGATGTGATCCTTTTCATATGTGGCATAATGCCAGGGACTCCTTATCTTTATGATAGGAAAGAAGTTTTCTTTCGTCATGAGAAAAAATATCACCTTACTAAAGGGGGAGTGGAATATATTGTTAGAGCCTACAACATGGGGGTAAACACCACACTTGTTAGTACAGGACAAATGAAGAGACTCATAAACACTAATAAGAGATATGTACTCATGGTCGTAAGGGAAAAGGATGTCAGAACATCTGACACCTTCCAAGGATGTGATCCTTTTCATAAGAAATAGTTAATTGATATTGTTTCTAAGTATGATGATATTTTCCAGGAACCAGATGGATTACCTCCTAAGAGGGAAATCCAACATGAAATACATCCTCAACAGGATTCTCCTCTTCCTAATGTGGGCATGTACAAAATGTCAATTGTAGAGATGATAGAGATAAAAAAATTAGGTACAAGACTTATTCGATCAAAGGGTCATCAGGTCCAACTCATCTCCTTGTGGTTCTCCAATCATTATGGTGCCAAAGAAGGGTGGCACATGGAGAACGTATGTCGACTATTGAGCCTTAAACAAAATCACGGTGAAAAATCGATACCATCTTCCTCGTATAGATGATTTACTTGATCAATTAAAGAATGTTTTTTATTTCACTAAGTTGGATTTGCATAGTGGATACCATTAGATCAGGGTTGTAGAACATGATGCATGGAGAATTTCCTTTAAAACCAAAAATGGATTGTTTGAGTGGTTAGTTATGTCATTTGGGCTTTGTAATGCTCTGGCAACCTTCATGCGTGTGATGAATGATGTATTCAAGCCATTTCTAGATGATTTTGTGATTGTATATTTAGACGACATTCTTATATTTAGTGGGACTTGGGATGAACATGTAAGGCATGTAAATCAATTATTTGATACTTTTCAAAGGGAAAAGGTGTATGTAAAATTGTCCAAATGTGAATTTGGCAAGACTGCACTTGTGTACTTAGGTCATATTGTAGGAGGAGGACAATTAAAAATTGATCCTTCCAAGATTGATGTAATTGTAAATTGGCATGAGCCCAAAAATGTAACTGAAATGTGAAGCTTCTTGGGTGCAGTCCAGTACTGGAGGAGATTCATTTCAAACTTCTCTTTTATTGCAGCTCCTTTGCATGCCTTAACTAGTGTGAAGAACACTTTTCAGTGGGGAGGAAAGCAACAAAAATATTTTGACACTTTGAAGGAAAAGATCAGTAATGCACCAGTATTAGCACTATTGAATCTTCAACAACCTTTCAAGATCAATACATATGCCAATGGATATGCCATGGGTGCAGTATTGATGCAATATTGTAAGCCTATCTGTCACCACTCTGAAACTTTTAACTAAAATTTTGTTAACTATCCTACATATGATAAAGAGTTGTATGTATTAGTTCAAAGTGTAAAGAAATGGAAGCACTACTTGTTAGGGAAGGAAGCAATCATACATATAGATCATCTCCCCTTACAGTATCTCCAAGCACAAACCAAGATGAAAAAATCTCGACATTACAGGTGGATGGGTTTTCTTCAACAATTTCATGTGGTAATCAAATACAAAAAGGGTACAAATAACAAGGTAGATGATATGATTTCTAGACCTCCTATTGTTGCTTCTATTATTTTGAAGAATGCTTATTTATCTCATGATAGCTATGTGAAACAATATGTCGTTGATGAATATTTTAAAAAATATTTGAGAAGCTAACACATGGTGCATTGGTAGAGAACTATTGTCTGCAGGGAAAACTAATCTACCATCTTAGAAAGTTATGTATTCCTACAAGTGAATGAGTCCATGTAATATGAGGAGCTCACATTTCTCTTGTGTCTGGGAATTTTGGGGTAGGAAAAACTATGGCTCATCTGCAGAGATTTTTTTATTGGCCTCAGATGAAAGAAATTGTAGCTAAATATGTAAAGGGGTGTGTGATGTGTTCTACTTGTAATCCCACTAATAGAAAATTGGGGTTGTACTCACCACTTCTTGTTCCAGCCCATCCATGGGAAAGTATCTCCATGGATTTTGTAGGGGGTTTACCAATGTCGAAAAGGGGTCATGACTATTTGTATGTTGTAGTGGATAGGTTCAACAAGATGTGTATATTGATGCCATGTAAAAAGTAGATCACTACTGAGCAGACTACTAATCTCTTCTTTTAGTATGTTTGGGTTCACTTTGGGTTACCCAAATCCATTATCTCGGATCACGATAATTGATTCATTGGGTATTTTTCAACAAGCTTGTGGACAATGATGGACACCAATTTGAAGAGGAGCACTGCTTTCTATCCACAAACCAATGGACAGACAAAGGTTTTTAACCGAACAATGGTACTTTTGCTTCGAGGCTACTACAACAAGCATCCCAAGTTATGGGATGAACATATACCCTATGTACAACATGCTTACAATCGAGCCTTACATTCCTCCACTCATTTTTCGCTATTTGAGACATGTTTTGGGTATTTTCCTAAGGTCCCTTTGGACTTGATGTATGGGAAAGATGTCGATTCCAATGAAGAAAGAAATGAAGACAGGGACCGCAAGTTCATTCAAAGGATCCAATAGGTACACCAAGCAGTCAAAGAACAATTGGAGAAAATTCAAGAATAGTATAAAGATCGACATGAAAAACACATGGTTGATAATTAGTTCCAGTTTGGAGACCAGGTATGGCTTCACATCAGCAAGGAGCAATTGAAGGGTAAAGGAAAGAAACTCAAGCCCATTCAATATGGACCCTTCACTATTTTAGAGAAAAGCGGTACCAATGCTTTTCGTCTAGATCTTCCACCTTGTTATCACATATAGTTGTCAAGGGAAACATGTCGTTTAAGTCCTTGTTTACACAAGAAAAAACCATGAGCACAAAGCACAACAGTCAAAGCGGTCTGTTGTAGGCTCGAAGCAAGCAAACAGGTAGGTTCAATTTTCAACAGTGGAGATCCCCTATGAAGTCCATATTAACGACCCTCGGGCATTCAAAATTATAAGGTTGCACAAGGTTTAGTGCCAGATAGAAGCCCCCAAGTTAAAGATCAAGCACCATGCATCCTCCTCCATCGAACGGTCATGATTTACTTCGGGAATCCAGGATTTGGGAGTTTTATCTTCTCCGCTCCCGATTTCATCCGAAGCGTTTTTTCCCTGATTTAAAGATCAAGTGCCACACGTCCTTCTCCATCAGACGGTCATGATTTACTTTGGGAATCCAGGCTTCGGGAGTTTTAGCTTCTTTGCTCCCGTTTTCATCCAGATCATTTTCTCCCGAAGTTAAACATCAAGTGCCACACGTCCCTCTACATCGGACGATCATGATTTACTTCGGAAATTTGGGCTTTGGGAGTTTCAGCCTCCCCACTTGCATTTTCCTACGAAGTCCTCTGATCATTGTTGCATGTCCATCCAAATATAACGTTGGTGGTTTGCTTCGGGACTTCAGGCTTCAGGATTTTCAACTCCTCTCTTCAGTTTCCTCCTGAACACATTCCTGTTGAGCACATATATCTTTTCCGTGTGTCCTCCTAGATATAGCAGCTCAGATCTACTCTGGACTTTGGAGCTTCAGCGTTCTCGCTCCCTCCTTGTTTGCAAATTCCCAAAGTGTTTTTGCTGTGGATTTTCAGTTCTTTCACCACGTGGCATCCATCTAGCACTAACACATGACACTCATTTCAAGCATTTTTGGACATGTATTCATCCTATTTTTTAGTGACACGTGTCACCCCTCTGTCCACGACATGTCATCATAGCGACGTCAGGCTGCCACATCAGCTGTGGGAGATTGTCACTCAGGGAGAAAGTCACTTAGTGATGTTAACACCAGAATTTGCAACCTATTTCATAGGAATCAAGCATAATTGAGGTTTACCCTCATGAGCATTATGGTATAAATCATGTGGCATTCTGCCCATGATTTTCACAGGAAAAATGAAATGTTTGGGGTCTAAAAAGCTCCAGCATCCTCTGCTTCCTTCCACGTGACCGTCGCTCACTCATCGTGCCATGCAAGTTTGTGCCAAGCATTTCAATCCACATCACCCCTGTGCATACACTATCAGCCTGCCACATGTTGCGCCTGTATTGGTCACAGAAGAAGATCTTCATAATCTCGAGCCGTCAAAATTGACTCGTAGAAGTCGTTGGCACCGTCTAAGAAGAGTTATGGGTGTCAGGCCTCATCCTGATCCCAATGAAGGAAGTTATTGAGAATGAGAGCGGTGTTTGAGACCTCGTCTCAACACATAAATGGAAATCCAGAAAGGATTGGCATATTTGAGCTTGCGTCTGATAGAGAGTTGCATGCGTAGTCTAACAGAGAAGGTCCAGACGGAAGAGCTTGAGTTTGACAACAGAAGATTGTCTGCATAGTTTGACAGAGCAGACGTTGACTGAAAATTTTGAATGCAGCAATCCGATCACACTCCTGATGGTTGCAACAGTTCTTCTTATATATAGGCAGTTTTGATATTTTGTAAGCTTCGATGGTTGAGCTAGGCTCCCTTATTGTAATATTTTGATGAAGAACATTGGTTCTCTGGCTATGTAACTTTATTTGAGACTTCTTGATTAATCTAAGTTAGCTTTCTTCTTCCATCTTATTTGCCTCTGACACTGAGAGAGTTCATGATTTACTGATTCACATGGATTGTTGTATCTGTATTATGATGAATGTTTGATTATAATTTGTTATAATGTCTTTCAGTTTCCTTGAAAATTTGAATTCAAGAGGATCTTGTGTTTGAGTTTTTTCCTCCTTAGGTTGTTGGAAGACTTGATGTCCATAACAAACCTCTACACTTTCTCACCAAAGTCTTCCTCCTATTCACCTTTACTCCAACTTATTGACTGAAGTTGATACAGGACCTCAATTGCTTGTGCATGTTAGCCCATATTTTCTGAGTTAGAACATTATTATCTTGAGTCTTATCCATTTGACCCCCTTAACAATCATTTACATTTACTGTATAAACTGATGGGTACTGGGCTTATCCTCATTATAGTCTGAGGGTGATTCCTAATGCTAACACAAAAGATATTCATGCTCCACGTTCAAAATCTCTCGAGCTCTAAGAAATTTGCACCATCGCTAAATCAGATAGGGGAGTTCCAATATGAAAGGCAGATAGAACTTTAGCAAGGGCGCTAAAGTAGCAGGGTCACCCAGATCACAGATCATGACCAAATCAATGGCCACGCTTCATTGTTGGGATGTAACATGCTTGAACGATAAAATTCTTGAGCAGTACCACAATAAAAACCATGGTATAATAGAAGAACTATGTGGCGGAAGGTGGTGGATTGCAAGCTCAAAATCAGTGTGGGTCCAAATCGCCTTCAATGGCCCTATAATCATGTGCTTATATATCATCAAATCTGAGAGCAACACGTGGCCGCCCCCCAAGCATTAAGCATCGTTTTGATCCCTAGGAGAAAGCAATTAATGGAAAGGAGTGGTGGTTGAAACCTCAACTCATTCCATAAATAGAAGGCGTGGATGGTCTGGCCGTGGGGACAGAATCGTCAGCCCGAGGTACCACAATGGACTATTTTTCCTATAGCCCCATGTTGAGATGAGTTTGTGTCTGATAAGAGGATACACACACAATCTGATAGAAGAAAGCACAGACAAAAGGCTTTGAATGGAGTGGCCAAATCACACTCCTGGTAGTTGTGGATTGATCTGAGTATAAATAGATCAGTTCAAGATTTTGTTAAGGTCATCAAATGGTGGAGCGGAGCTCCCTATTTTGTAATATTTGATCATAGAGTTGTTCTCTGGTTTTGTATGATACTTGATACTTTCACATTAATGGAATCCAACTTCTTTTATCTCTTTGTTTAAACTGTGCTGAAACACTCGAGCATGGAGGAACTAGTCGAGGGTTGTAATTGTATTGTAATGTAGGTTTGATTATAATACTGTTGTGACCTGTTCCAGTACTTTTTCTTTTTTATCTTATTTACCCTCATATTGAAATTCTCAAGCATTGAGGATCCATTCGAGTTGTTGTAGTCATATGATAATGTAGGTTTGATTATTATGCTCCTGTGACATATTTCAATGTCTAAAACTTGAGTTCAAGAGTGCTCTTGAGCCTGAGTTTATCTTCACCAAGCTGCTTGAAGCCGGATGCCGATGGCAAACTTTTCCAACTTTCTCACTAAGTCTTCCTTCTGCTCACCCTTAAACTCAAACCATTGACTGAAGTTAATGAGAACCTCATTTCCCTATGCATTGCTCGTCCAATTTTTATGTTAAATCATTCTTTTATTGAGTTTTGTCCATTTGACCTCCACTCACAAACCAACATCCACCAAACATTATGATGGGTACTGGGCTTATCCTCTTGCAATCTGAGGGTGAATCTCAGTGGTAACACACCTTATATGTAGATCTACTCAGTTGTAAATGTGGAAAACTTGAAACTTTTTTAGCCTCCCATGATCATGGATCAAGGTGAGGAAGTTTCAATACCTTCAGTTGATGATTTTTCTCCTGAGTACTTGGATGAGTTGAAGGAAGATATCATCCTGGACATGAGGATGAGGAATTCACGCAGGTGTGATGTTGATTATCTCTGAGTTGGCTTAAAGAGCACACATCCAAGCAAGGCAAAGTGGATTGAGAAGGAAAAGATGAGGGAACTCTTCCCTCACTTATTTGTCTATTGATAAAAGCTTTTGGTGGTCCAAAAATCTCTTAGTGCGAAGGTGTGATCCATAAAGGATCCAGAGAAGACTAAGGATAACCCATAATTTTCAAAATCACCTTAGGAAGCTCAGAATGGCCTGAGCAGACAGAGAAAGGGAAAAATTTCAAAGTCCTCAAAACTAAGTGAAATTGACATCATCGTGAAGAGCAAGTCACAAGATTTCCATCTTCGTAAACGACTCGTCAAATAGAGTTACGGATCGAAATATATTCACGGTCAAATTTTTGGTCAACCTAGCCCAGTCAGCAGGGATGAGTCAACATCCGTACTGCTGACATCAACATCAGTATGGATGACATCAGAGTCCGTACAGAGTACATGGCACACGCATAGGGCGNACGGATCGAAATATATTCACGGTCAAATTTTTGGTCAACCTAGCCCAGTCAGCAGGGATGAGTCAACATCCGTACTGCTGACATCAACATCAGTATGGATGACATCAGAGTCCGTACAGAGTACATGGCACACGCATAGGGCGGCATGTGTCATGATGATGCCAACATGATGATGTGGCAGCACCAGAGGCTGCCACATGTCACTCATTTTTTACATTTTCTGGTTGACATGTGGACCAATGAGGAAGTGCGACATGGCAGTATGTATAGCCACGTGTCAGGCCATATGGGACGTGGCTGACATGTGGCATATGTACAATACGCGACAGGCTGATGTGGAAGGATGACTTTTCAAGTAGATGACGTGGGCCAATGGGTGGCCGCCACATGGCCTATTCATGGGATGTCATGTAGCAGCGGGAAAATTCCCAATGAGGGCAAGCTACCAGAAATCCAAAAATAAAAAAAAATGGGTTGGCGCCAATCCACCAAAGTTAGACGTATTCTGCCATATCTGGTCAGCAACGAATAATCCGCTAGCAGGATCACTAAACTTAGCGGAGTATCCCAACAAATGTATTATGGTTAATACAATAAGCTAAAGGGAGGAGGCCCACGTGCTTGACCCTGATACCTTCCCCAACAACTCTCCCTTAATACACACCTTCCAACCAATGGGCCAAAAGGCCATGTTGGTTGGTTTGCCCAATTTTTCATTTAAAAACTGACGTTTACCACGCAGGGAGGAGGAAGGCACATACACCAGTCCGTACTGGGCACAGATTTCAATGCAGGACTATTGTCATTAATTAATTGCAGGTGCAGGCATGGAAACTAAAAAGAAATTTCTCAAGGGCCTGAGAGTTCTAGACTCAGAATGAGGCGTCGAGACAGTCATTTTTGGGTAATTCAATGCCACAAATTCAATGGTGTTTTTTTTTCATTTTTTTTTTTTTTTAATCTAAGCAAAGCTTCTACATCTTAGATCCAGAATGAGGTATACTTATGTGTTTTTCCAAATTCTTTTGCCGAGTTAATAAAAATGCCTACCCATTTGAGAGAAGGACCCGGAGATGTAGTCCACCAAGGATGAACTCTGTTATCAAGTTTTTTTTGTTCAGACCTAATACATATGCCTCTTCATTATTGAGTTATTCCTTCTTTATGGTGCACTTCAATTTATGCTCATTTAATACAATTCTTTAATAAGTCACATCGATGAAAAGATCTCAGATCATCTTTTGAATGATAAGTTGGGTTATTTACTAGAAATATTACACTTTGTCTGTCTTAATTTATCTTCATATCTCTCTACTCAAACCCAATCCATAAACACAACATTTATAGCCATACTGCTTGTTTTCTTCCAAGAGTGGCTACCATGTATTCGAAGTATGTTGTTGACAAGGCTATGATTGCTTGTTGTTTACTCATCCAGCTAATTGCTCCACTGAACATCTTGAACATATATCGACTGGTCGACCTTCATCGATCTATATCTCTAGCCTAGTTGACGTCGACAAATCCATGTAAATTTACTTCACTGTCACCTCCAAGTTTTCCTTAGTAGCATATAACATAGTATTTTGTGCCACACAAATACTTGAATACTCTCTTGACAATTGTCCAATGCTCCTTTCCAGGTGACAAAATGTATCTACTCAATAC
>SNQJ01S0199394.1:0-12061 GCA_010110895.2 Picea sitchensis | reverse complement strand
GCATTCGAATGGTTATCTAAGTACTGGCTTTCCAGATATTTTGGGATCATTCCTATCTAGGTAACTAATTCATTCTCTCCTATATATTGAGGGGATTCTCATGGAAAAGGTTAGAATCAAACTAGCAAGATATTTATTGGAGAACTAGTGAAAGACTGTGTGAAGGACTGATGCTACAGTAGCCAAGAACTCTAGCAAGGTTATCAAAAGTGGTTGATCTTCTTCATACAAAGGAGCAAGTGTGTGTGTCAGAGCCAAGGGTCATCGAAAGGAGGTTTGAAAACAACAAGGCTCAGGTTGTAAACTTTGCTTTCAATCAATATAATACAGTAATATGTCTTTTTCCCATAAAGCTAATGTCGCTTTATTGTATAACTCCTTGATCGTATACTTAGATTGATTATTGAATATGTTGAATTGTCTTCACTTCGATTGGTTTGTATTGTTGTGATCTTGACAGTACAAGAGCATTGGAGCGAAGCTAGAACAACAAAGATCAAAGGAATCATTCATAAGGTATGTCCATGATTCTTACCTCCTAATTCATTCAATAGTCTAAATCTAGGGAAAGAGTATTATTCTGTCCAGCTTTGTTCTAGATCCAGGTGGATCTAGGGAGATCGGTTTGTGTCCACACTTACGGATTAATCCTGAAACAGTAGGTATCCTTCAAAGATGGACTCATTCGCATTTTTTCTCCTAGCCTCTGGCCTAGCTTTGAGAATAAAATATCTCGCTCCCTGATTCGGTTTGGTTCTGGTATAAAAAACTACATACCTTGGCTCTTTCCATCCCATGAAGGCTATCAATGTGATCAACCATGAGTAGTGAAACTATGTTCCTAGATCCTGTGCATCCTTGTAGTCATCCAAGAACAAGTTCAAGAGGTACGGTGCCCAACTCACTATGGCTCCCTCTGCGCACTGAGCTGCAACTACAACAAGTCCAGCTGGGACTTCTTCCCTGCGGCATTTTCTTAGCATCTTACAGGCCAAGATTTTCTCTCCCATTTTTGTTGCATAATCATCTATCCTCTTGATAATTATCCCTCTTGTCCCTCTGTTGGTACCATACTTCTTCTTCATCTCTTCGACTAGTGTTTTCTCCATGGCTTTATCATCCATAAACTGTGCGAGATCCATACCCTGAATTGGTAACCCTGTTATCTTTGCGATAAGCTCAATATCTATTGAGACGAGCTTATCCAACCATATGTCCCTACCATGCGTAAATTCTAACAACTATTTGACACATGGGATTGCATGTTGACCTCTGCCAAAATGTGGTAGGTCCAACAGACTTAAAATTTCTATTTTCTCCAACCTGATTGCCCATTGGAGTGGCTGATCGATCGGTTCCCCAACATTATTTATGCTTGTAGTCTATAAGAATACCCTCTTCACAAGTTCTGGGAACTTGTCTTCATCTACTACATCATGGTCAGAGTATTTGAGCTTCCCTACGAAGCCCAATAGGCCTGGTCCTACCTGTACCCCCTCTGGTATGCGTGATAGAACAATTTATGCTGCAGGTTTCTTACGAGGTGACCTGGGTATCTGTATCTTGTCTTTATTCATCGGTGGTGGTTGAATCAAAGTTCCAGTGGCTTCCAGCTGTTCCTCTGTACACCATTCTGGCCAAGTTGAGACATATTCAACCATCCCTTCTGTTAGGTGGTCTGAAATGTTCATTTGGGACTCATCTGGCCAAGTTGAGACATATTCAACCATGCCATTGACTTTAAGATCTATTTCTATGTTCTCTAGTTGCACCTTCTTTAAGGTTTTTGTTTCCTAGTTCTGTGGCTCCTGTATTTCCACTGGTATATCCATATTCATTCCCTCCGGTGCTAGTTGTTGGATTTCTTCTAGTATGGGTGTAGGGTTCACCGGTGCTGTGTCTGGGGATGGGATTTCATCAATATCAACCATCTCCGATGGTTGTTGTTCACCTTCTTCCACCTGTCCTCATGACCTTGTCTTAACTCTAGTTTTCATGGCGGTCTGGCTCACTTCTGCTTGCTTGGGTGGTGCCATGGTAGTGAATGTCAAATGTCTACTGGATTCAAACGGTCTCTGTGATATCTCTGAATTCACACTGTGATACTTAGCCTCTGTCATTCTCTGTCTCTTCTCTTTTCGTGAATAGACTATTGGCTCCTACATCCATGTGTTGTATAGCTTTCCCACAAATCTTGTTGAGGACGCTTCCTTGATTATGGGTTTAATGCACCTTAATTATCGGTTCAATGCATCTCCAACGGTTTCATAATTTCCATTACTCCTACTTTGTCAAATCCATTTGGCGCGATTAATGTGATGTCCCATCGGTCCTTTTCGGCCTTCAATTTCGCCTAACGTTGTCTTGTCGTATTGCTTTTGTCGACTTTCCTTTTCCCTCTTGTTTCCCTTTGTATGTGACCATTTTCCTTATCCTTGCCTAAGTGTGCATTCCCTTCCTATATCCAAGGTACTATGCTCCTTTTGGTTCTTTTCCTTTTTTTTCTCTTTCGATATAGTTTTTTTTTTTTTTTATTGCGTGGTGGTTGGTTGACTGTCCTTGTAGAGATTTAGTCAGCTCCCATTAATCATCCCCCTGAGTTCTACACCTAATAAGTCTCTTAACTCTACAACTCCTCCATCTGTGATATATTTTACTTCATATGGTCGTAGCCAATGCATTCTTAGCTTTCCTGGATGCTGAAATGATTTGTTGTCATACATCAGTACTAGATCTCCTTCCTTGAAAGTTTTCTTCTTTATGTGTCGATCATGCCAAGATTTGTCCCTTGCTTTCTGAACTTGTTGGTGGAATCCTTCTAAGATCTGGTCTTCCTCCATGGTCATTAGGTGATTTAGTCTCTCTTATACTGTGCCTTGTTCCGTCATTTGTGTGATTTCTTCTACGCGCAAGATTGGTACTAAAAATTCTAATGGCACTACTGTTTCCTGGCCATAGACCAGTTTAAATGGCGTGTGCCCTGTCAAATATTTTCACGTAGTCCTGTATGCCCATAATACTAATGGTACTTTGAGGTCCCAGTCATACCTATTGACATTATATATCTTTGTCAATGCGTTCTCCAGAATTTTGTTGAATGCTTCCACTGTGCCATTCGCCTATGGGTGATATGGTGTGCTCTTCTAGTGATGGACTTCAAACTCTTCAGTCATCGCGCTGATGGTTTTGTTTATGAAGTGCGTTCCTTGGTCACTCATCAAAATTCTTGGAAACCCAAATAAAGTAATGATTTTTTCAAATAAAAAGTGCGTTGTTGTTTCTGCACTGCAATCCTTCACTGGTGCGGCCTTCACCCATCTCGTTAGGTATTCCGTCACGGTGATAATGTACCTAGATCCTGTTATTTTTTCTAGTGGTTTGATTGGTCCCTTGAAGTCTATTTCCCATTTGTCGAATGCCTATAATGTTACTTGGGGTCTTAATGGAATCTCGTCTCTTCTGTTGGGGTTTCCTACCCTTTGACATACATCGCATGTTTGACAATACTCCTTCGAGTCTATGTGAATTGTTGGCCACCATAGTCTTATGCACAATACCTTCTGCATGGTATCTTTTCCTGCATAGTTCCCTCTTTCTATTCCTTCATGGGATTCTGCTAAGACTCTTGGTCTTTCGTGCTCTAACACGTACCTTCACAAGATGCTATTTGCGCCCATTTTGTACAGGTGTCCTGCAATTAGTTGATAGTTGACAATGCGGAATATTAGGTTTTTCTTCTGCACGGTGCTATATTCATGTGGCATAGTACCTGTGCTCAATTATTGAATGATATTTGCAAAGTGTTCATCAATGATCTGTACTGAGAATAATTGTGCATCTGGAGTTTTTCCCTCTAAATTCGTAGGTTCTTGTCCATTGGTGACTCTTGATAGGTGGTCAGGTCCTGCATTTAATTTTCCTGGATTGATTATTACTTCAAAGTCAAATCCTTGAAATAGTAGTAACCAATGATAGATTCTCTCCCCCCACACTGGCTTGTTGACTAGGTATTTCAGGGTAGAGTGATCTGTAAACATCTTAAAATGTTTTCCTAGTAATTAATGTTTGAATTTCTATAGTGCATAAACCATATCTAGGCCTTCTCTTTCTGTCATGTTATAGTTCTATTATGATTCAGATAGCTTTCTGCTCGCAAATGCTATCAGTTGATCCAATTCTCTCGCTCCTGGATGCACCAAGATAGCTCCAAGTGCTATGGTTGATGCATCTACATACACGTGGAATGTCTTCTCCCAGTCTGGAAATACTAATATCGGTGTGATAACCATCTTTTCCTTCAAAGTTTCCAGACCGTGTTGACACTTGTCATTCCATTGGAACTTTGTGTCCTTTCTTAACAAATTTTCCATTGGTGCATTAATCTGTGCATATCCTTTGATAAATTTCCTGTATTATTCTGTATGTCCCAACATCTCTCTTAGCTGACAGACTATTTTTGGTAGTTGTAAGTTAACAATTACTGCAATCTTTGCAGAATCTACTAATAAGCCCTATTTACATACAATATGGCCCAATAGTATCCCAAATGGTGTTCCGAATATGCATTTATTTATGTTCAGTGATATCTGGCAGTGTCTGCATCTTTCTAACATTAGGCGTAAGAATTATACATTGTCTTTCAACAAACTGTAGACTGTCCATTCATCCAGGTATACTTCGATAAACTGATGGATGAATTCCTTAAATGCAACAATGACTATTCTAGAAAATATTGTTAGTGCATTCTTTAGTCCAAATGACATGACTGTGTATTGGTAACATCCCCATTCTATCACAAACGTAGTCTTGTATCTATCTTCTTGGGATATCTTGATCTGATGGTAGCCTAAGAATCCATCAGTGAATGAATAAGCTTCATGTCCTCCTACATTCTCTAACACTTCATCTGTGAAAGGTGTAGGGAATGGGTCATGTAGGCATGCATCATTCAACTTCCTCAAGTCGACGCATATCCTGATCCCTCCTTGTTTCTTGTCCTAAACGCCCATCGGGCTTATCCATTCTGATTCTTCAATTGGTTCTATGATGTCATCTTCGATCATCCTTTCGATCTCAGCTTTGAATTTTTTATTATATATTGGGTTCAGTCTGTATGATCGCTATCTGATCGATCTCTCTTCCAGTCTGAGTGGTATCTTCATTTCTCCTAGATCTCCGACTATGCCCTTCATATTTGTAAATTTTGTGGGAAACAAGTCACTGTACTCGCACAGTAACTTTGTTATGCTTTCTACTATTTTCTCAACCCAATAGTCTCCAATCCTTTCCATTTTGGGCTGCTCAACTATCCCAATATTGAATTTATTTACTTTGATTGGTGCAGAAATAACTTATGATTCTATAGGTGGACCTTCCACTTGTCTCTAAGAATCTTTCTCCTTCTGCTTCTTCAATCTGAATATCGTGTGGATCGTCTTCATTCGATGCTTCCTCTTGCACATGGTAACATGACATAAGTTCTTTAACTGTTTATTTGTTCCATTGTTGTTCTTCTATGATCATTTCAACTTCTGGCTCTTTGATGAATATCACTCCTCTTATCTGTTTCACTGTGGCATCGATGTTGGGGTTCTCATGCTCGAATAAGAAAGTGACTGTAAAATTCTATTGCAATGTCATCCAAGTCGCAGTTCCCTTGCGCAATTCCTGGTCTATATACTAGTTTTGTAGTATGCCTTCTAGGGTGTGTATGAAATAATGAGGCCATTCTTCTGGGGGTGTCAATTTCCACAGCATTCTACACTTCTCCAAGTGTTCTGCTGATACCCCTTGTCCATCATATTTCTGTTGTTTGTTTTTTTGTTGTTCTGTGCTGAACCTTATGCGCAATAACCTCTTACATTGGTACCAATCTATGATTGTCTCTTTGTGCATGCCCCACCATCTTGCGGGTGTGGCATTGAGTGGTAAATCAAGTGCTAATAGTATCTAGTTCTCTAACACTATGTCTTTGTACTGTGTCAAGAATGTTTTGAAATCGTTTATTCCATGGAAACTAGGTGGTTCCCTGATTTCTATGCTGACCCATCTTACTGTGCAGTCTATTCATGCACATCTTCTCGTGGATACTTTGTGTAGCCTTTGTTTCCAGTTCTCTAAAATGGTGTCTGAGTCTGTTTTGCATGAAGTAATGCTCCACCAACTAAGTATCCCGTCTGCAGTTGGGTTTACGTAATCCTCATCGAGCGCCATTGTTTTGTACAACTGGCCGATTTCCTCTAAGTCTAGGCAAGTCAGTTCTACAAACCTCTCCCTTTATGATGGGTCTAATGGCACAATGACCTTGTATTCTCTTGAATCAAATTTTATTTTCCTGGTCTTCAAGTTGATTATGGCCTAGTTTTCAAATGCCCAATCCAGACCAAGCAATGTTGGGTATGGTGTTGTGCCGTCCACTATTTCAATGACTTCAAAATATGCTTTAGTGCACACTCCATCTCGTTCTACTATTACTCCTTTCAGTCAACCAATTGGAAGGACTTTGTGTTGGTTTGCCAGTTTCAATTGGACATGTGAATATCCTAATGTGGGCTCTCCCATGCATTTACATGTATTCTTTGGTAGTACATTGATTTCAGATCCTAGATCCAACATGATGTCTCCCATGTTGAAATCTTTGATGTTGACATTTAGTCTGAATTACCTACTGGTTCTTCTCCTTGTATGTAGGTGATTGAGAGTTTTTGGTTCTAGTTTTTCGTCCGTCTCCATACTACATTTTTCTAATATGTTTTGAAATATTTTCACAGATGATGGATCATTTAATACTTTTACACATGATTTAAAAATGCCTTTGATTGTACTTACTTGTCCCTTCGGTTACATTTCGTTGGTATGATCCAATAATGGAGGCATCTCGTACTCTAGCGCTTCCTTATTTTGGTGCGTAGTCGAAGTTGACGCTATGTCTTCCTTATGAAATTATTGTGTGGCTTCTGTAAATACTGCTTTCTCATTCCGCGCATTGAACTATCTCCTTGGTTTGACGTTCTTCTTTACCCACTTGTTTTGTGTTGGTTCTTGTCGAACAACGTCGTTGCCTATTTTATCTCCTCCACGAGTAACTATATTGATGGTCTGCCCTTCATCCCTTGCTTCGACTAAAATCCACTAAACATCATGGTTTTTTTGGTTCCTCTTTTCCTGGATTTTTACTAGTAGTGTCGTACATTCCTCTGTATCATGGTCCGATGTGCGAAAGTACATACAAGTGGCTAGTGGAAGTGGAAATTCCCTTGCATAATGTCATGGTTGTTGACAATTGTGACATACCACTGGTCCTTTACCTCATCTGAAACCTTCTCGGGCTCGTCCTCCACCTCTGTAGCCTGCTCAATCTCCTCTCGGCACATTATATTGAGGCACCTGATTATACTGCGCGGTATTGTACTGAGGTTGTGTCATGTTGTACTGTGGTCGCACATTATTGTATGGTTGTTGCGCAGTGTTGTATGGAGCTGGAACTTGATTAAACTATGGTGCGACTTGCCCATTCATCATTTCTACCTGCACTCTATATGTGTCATGTGTCCTTTCTCGAATCAAATCCATAGTTCTACAATCTTTGTCATCGTGGCCCACTGACTTGCAAAAGGTGCAATATGAGCTCTTTGGGACTGTCTGGTATTTGTACATCATCGTGTAGTGGTAAGGGTCATGACCCGGTTTCTTGCAAATTTCACACCATAATCCTCCTGTTGGTAGTGGATTTGGCATTCCTGCTACCATATACTGCATGAATGTTAGAAATTCGTTCTTGTGGTGTCTTTTTGTCTTGCATGTGGTACAACAAACAACTTCTCATTTGTCCTTTTTCTTATTCTGGTTAAGCTGAAATGTTAAGTTCTTCAAGTCCTCCGTCAATTCTTCGATAGATGGGTCCATCTGTTGATACTGGTTTTCTTCCAGCTGTAAGGCTTCTTGCAAAGCTTCTGCCCGTGTTTGGAAATGCTATTGTCGCAAAGGGTATTTTAAGTGTGGTAACAGTGAATGGACAAATAAGTTTCTATGCTGTATCTCGGTCATGAGATACTTTAACTTTCCCTTCAGCCACTTGAATCTCTAATCAATATCCCATACAAACTCTCCTAGTTTTTTTCTTATTTCAATCATCTCATTCATGTACTGATCCTTTGAGATCAGCTTTTGGAACTCATTTATCAGTAAATTTTTAATGTCTTCCAGTGTCCTTGTTGTCCCAAGGGAACTGTTTGCATCTAAACTCATGTACCAGTCTAGTGCTCGATCTCTTAGCGTAATAGATAACTGCACAAGTTTGGTATCTTCATCAATGATCTATTTTGCTTCCCAAATGTTTTCACAAATGAACAAATGTTTCTCAGGGTCTTCTGCTACTTCTCCTCGAAATTCAGGTAACCTGATGGTGGGATTGTGTCCTGCCATTTTGAATGATGAGCTACTACCTCCACATGGTGTAGATACTTGACTAGTTCTACCTAAACCGGCTCCTCCAGTTGTTGTTCCTTGTGTATATGTACTTCCTACTGTCTGGTTTCTTCTGAACTTTGGTTGTCTAAACAATGGTGTTCTCTTTGGTGTATTAGTCGCACATGGGTTTATGGGTTCCACACTGACATTATTATGGATAGGATTGCTGCCTTCTCTTCCTTCTCTTGTACCTCTCGTCTTCCTCTCATATGTTGTGCGCAGGATTTCCTCAATCTTCTCCACAACCTGAAGATCCTCTACCTCTTCCTCATCACTCGCCAAGCCTTCCCTCGTGGCTATGGTTCTCTTCTTGGTATTCACA
Organism: Picea sitchensis; assembly: GCA_010110895.2. Classification (NCBI taxonomy): domain Eukaryota; kingdom Viridiplantae; phylum Streptophyta; class Pinopsida; order Pinales; family Pinaceae; genus Picea; species Picea sitchensis. The sequence goes on along the minus strand of SNQJ01S0199394.1, from coordinate 3,270 downwards.
TTGTATTGGTATGGTACTCCGCTACGTGTCTTTCCAGCTGTCTCCATGATATTCTTGATCTAGTTGTCATCCATCATGATTGGGTCCAAGGGTTCCTCCTTCTTTCCCTTATCCTTTCCTCCTTTCATTTCTCTTCTTTTTGTCAGTACTTCCCCCCTTCCCCCATGCACACAGGGAAGTTTAGTTGTCTGACTCCATTGTCATTACATCTTTGATATATAGCAATATCTTGATTGAAGTATAGAGCGATCAAATGTACCTTCCTCGAGGTACCCGTATAAACTCTTTCCCTACTGCGTTGTATGACTTTGTTGTGTCTACTGCAAAATCTGTGATAAAACCTACCACAATACTATCAAGCCAAAAGTCTACTGTGTTAGTGAATTTGTTGTTCACCTGCTGAAGTTGCTCAATCTGCATTGGGTTCTACTCTAGTTGTCGAATCTAGTTCATTGCGTGGTTATACTTTAACCTTAGTATCCACTCCTGCAATAAGTGTGGAAAAACACAGAAAAAGACTTCATGCAAATTAGTAAACACGCATCTCTCCAGATATTTGTGGGGTGTTACTCTAGGGTTTCTATTATATTTTTGTGAAAACTCTAGCTCTTTTGTTCTCAACCAGCTTTCGATCTCTGCTTTTGTGGGATTCCACGGTCTCAACATACCCTTCTATTGGTTCATTGATTTCTTCTTTTTTTCGCTCTTTTCATGCTCAACTTATCTCATCTGCTCAATCCTCACCTGTTCCTACCAACAACAACATAACCATTTGTTGGTTACTATTCTTCTATACTGTTTGATTTTATATTTACCCAGGGTTCATGTCTTTCGGGTTTCCAACAAATCCTCTAAAACTATCAGCCCTCCTTATAAACCAGAAGGCAACACAATGCACATGATGCGTTGTGCAGTCTCACCTGAGATAGCTTTAATGGGTGGTTGTAAGACTCATGTGTTTACAGCCTAGGATTGAGTGTGAGATAAGGGAGCTGAATATTGAACCATTATTATACTTGTAAATGCAACATACTATTCTTCACGACTATGTAGTAACTCCAACAGCTTATTCCCTCAATATTGCAACAGTAATTAAACATGCAATATAATAACTCATTCATTCAATATAATAATAAATACCCAAGACAATAAAAATATGCATGCATTCATCACATAACACAAATGTTACCATGGTTCACCCCCTCTTGGGCTACGTCCACAAATATTTGTCTCTTGGCTCTTTTATTATGGTATTTCCGCATCTACAGCGCCGTGCGCTTTACAATCCTCCACAGTCGGGTATGATCTATATGAGGCGGACTAGATCGCATCAGGCTCCCCAGCCTATGATCTAACCCTCAAAGTCTACCTTCCTACGTCCTTTCTAGCTCAACAACTTCCAAAATATATCATACAACAAAAAACCTTACATATTGCATCAAATCATGTGTAATTACTATAACAACAATCCCAACAATACAAAATCCTGAACCCTCTATAATACCTCAGTATCTATATTTATACATTTTTAGCTCTTTATCCATTACAATACCTTACCAAAACCCTAACCCTACAATCGTTAGGTCTTCCTCCCATGCGTGCATGTTGTTCATCCTTCCATCTGTTGTCTTCCTTGCATGCACATATGTTGTGCTTCCTTCCAGCTGTTGCTTTCCTCATGTATGCTTTCTTTCCCCAAAAACGCCTTACTTTTCCGCTTTGGCCTTTGGCCTGCCTCCAACAGGTTGTATCTTCTCAAAATTGGAAACTCTCCTTTATTCCTCACACTAAACCAATAAATCCCACTCCTCCTTCTACTCTACTAAAGATACAAAAATTGACCAGGGCCGAAATGGGTGAACGCCAACTCAAAGGCCTTTGTTATAATTGCGATGAGAAATATTTTCTGGGACACAAGTGTAAAGAACAAAATATTTTTATGGCCATCTCAGAGGATGTTTTGGAAGAGGAAGTTGAATCTCCCCTTATGTCTGTGTCACTTTAACGCACTAAAATAACCCCTCCCTCATACCCTCCCTAAGTAGAATTGGTCATTTCCATAAATTCTCTCACTACATTCTCTGCTCCCGAAACCCTCAAGCTAATTGGCTACATCAAGCATATGAAGGTCATCATTCTTGTCGATAGTGGAAGCACCCATAATTTTATTCATCACTGCATTTCCAAAGAAACTAATAGCTATATCTGTGTAGTCAATAATTTCCAAATCATGATTGCCAATGGCAGGTCAATGAAATGTGGAAGGCGTTGTGAAAATGTGCGTCTCCAAATTGGTGACTACCACCTGAAATCTCATATGTTTTCTATCGACATGGGAAGTTGTGACATTGTGTTAGGTGAAGTCTGGCTAATTACTTTGGGTCCCATTCTCATGGATTTTAAGGAATTAACCATGCAATTCAACCAAGAGATCCAACAATATAAGTTCCAAGGCATCACCACCGGTTCTCCTGAGATCATTAGTTCCCATCGCATGGAAAAGCTGCTCAATAAAGGTCATTCTGGCATTATTTCCCAACTCTATGCCATACATACAACCGAGACACTCTCTGTGCTGTAGGACCTCCAATCCATCCTCTCTAAACATCAAGTGTTTGTTTCCACTCCCCAAGGATTCCCTCCTTCCTGTGGTGTTTGTAATGGCCCGCTTTCAATCAACATTTAAAATTTCTACCAAATGTACTGTAATTTCTACAAGCTACATAAAGAAGAATAATTCCAAATTTACTTAACACTTACGCATATAAAATTTATCAATGGATAATAAATCTAATTAAATAATGGATAAATTGGAATTAAATACCTTAACTCTGATGCTGTTATCCGCAGCTTGCTGAACCTGATGCTGTTATCCGCAGCTTGATCCTTCCTGCTTCTTTAGGACACCACCCAAAACTGACCTCCCTGCTGAATAGTTAGCTCCTAGCCTTAGGATATCAACGGATATCCTAGCCCTCCGAGCCCAAAACCCCCAGCAACCCCGGTCCACTGTGTCAATGCCAATCCCAAAATTCCTCCCTCTCTGCAATACTCAGAGCTCCCAAAATCCTTCTCAACTCTCGTAGAATGATCCTCCCTCCAAACTCCTTTCCCCCCCTTATTCCTCCTTCACCGCCTTCCCCCATTAACTCCCTACCTAACTCCTTATCCCATTATTAAATATCTTATCCATTCATTAAATATCTTATCCATTCATTAATATGTTTCCATTTTCGGGAACGTAACTTGAATTAATAATATATTTTATTA
>SNQJ01S0199393.1:1877-17078 GCA_010110895.2 Picea sitchensis | reverse complement strand
AATTTTTCCTATCTGTTGGTCGAGAGACGACTATTGGTGAATGATTCATTGACAGTTTCGTCTATTTTCGTTGTCCTTTGTAAGATCTCTTGTCTAGAGAACAAATTATATTTACAATATAATTGAGAAATTTTATTAGGAATCGAACCCTCACATAGGTAGAACAATATATTCAAATCTAATAAAGGTCAATATTAATAAGGCCTTGCAATAAAGTAGAACAAATTGAATGTAAGAATACCTAATAGAAGCTCCCACTTCTAGAAGGATCTTCCTCTAGACGGTTCCTTTGATAGACATATTTAGTATAAATAGGAGTCGAGGGTATGAGAACCCTAGCTTGGATATTATTGTAATAGAGCTCTGCTCGACTGGAGGTTACCCCCTTGAAGAGGCCCATGAACATTTCTCTCAGAATCAAAGTTCTTTTTCTGGTGTTATTTTGATATCATTTCAGTGTTATTGTGGTGTTGTTCTAGCTATATTGTTGTTTATCTACCATTTCTACCATTTTATTTTTGTTCTGCATACTTTTTATATCTAGAATATTACAAGTGGTATTAGAGAACTTTCCTCAGTAGAAATTGTATGTTAAATTTTTTTTCAGGGTAGAGACATATTTTGGCATCTTTAAGCCACAAAGATCTGTCGTTACACGCATAAACTCACGGTTGAGGGATTCATACACGCAAGAAATACAAGTGGTACTTAAGTGCACATTTGTTGGCCACCCTTGTAACCCTTGTTGGTACCCCTTTGAGTGGTAGCGCATCAGACAACACATGTTTGCAGATCGACCTAGATTTCCTGAAGCCCTCTTTAACTAAACCAATTGGCCACCTGATTGCTATAGTGCCACCAAGAACGACACTCATGAAGATACTCTTTAGTACCTGGGTAGTCAGGTAGTACGACTAAGGGAATGGTCTATCCTCCTTAGTTTGTGCCCTAAGATATTGAGCCGAGTAATATTGTTGGACCCCACACATATATCAGAGAGCTATAGCACAGGGAAAACGCTTTTCTATATAACCCTTGAATACCTAACCCTTGGGGATGGAAACAAAAAAAAATTAAATTAAAATAGACAATATCTATTGTCATGCAACTGTGTTCGGGTTGCCAAATCACTACACATGTCTTCCTGGTTAAGCATTTGGTCATTTCATCACTGCAGTATTCTTCATACTCGAGTATAACTCCGTAGGTGTAAAAAAAAATATTAAAAAAAGTCTAAAATTTTTGCACCCTTATTTGAGACCTATTCCATTGGATTTATCTCTTCGCCCTTGTCACATTCATACATATCATTTTTTAGCAAAAAACATTTACCACACCCACCTCGTTTCAGTTCCCTCGTCATCATGGCCCATACCTGTAGCTAAGACTTGGAAGCTCGCTTCAATACCTTGCAATCTAATTTCAAAGAGACCCAACAAGAAGTGAAACAACTTAGTGCCAATGTTGCCACCCTCAATACAAACATGAAGTCCTCCATCACTGCCTCAATCGAGGAACTCAAACAAGACATGACTACCAAGGTTGAATCTGTCATTTCGATGATCTTCACCAAGCTACATATCCCTGTAGATAACCCTTTATTTGACCCACATCCACATATTGAAGCTGAAACTTCCTCTCATTCCCACAATTTTCAACACCTTCACTTTTAGCGTGACCTATGCCTTCCAAAGGTGGATGTAACCAAATTTTATGGCTCGGATCCCACTGGTTGGGTAACCCAAATGGAACATTATTTCTCTTTATACAACATTACAGATGACTTGGCCAAACTTCGGTATGGTGTTCTCCATCTAGATCAAGAACGTTGGCAATGGTGGCAATGGAGAAAAACTTTTTGTCAAGGGTATATTGCTTGGACACACTTTGTGGCAGAGATTTATGAATACTTTGAGAATGAAACCAACCATTAAGTTCATTTAACAAAGTTGAAACAATCTGTAATAGTGGAAGACTTTATAGTTTCTTTTGAGTGCCTGGATTTTTGGACATAAGGCATATCTGATGCCTTTTTCCAAAAATGTTTCATCAGTGACCTCAAGGATGATATTTGTTCCCATGTCCTCATGGATCGGCCTCAGAGTTGGGTGGAGGCTACTAAAAGAGATAAATAATCACAACAGGATGTATCTTCTCAAAACCGGAAACCCTCCTTTTAACTCGCACTAAACTACTAAATCCCACTACCCACTCTGCTCCACTAAAGATCAAAAAATTGACCAAGGATGAAATGGATGAACGCCAAATCAAAGGCCTTTGTTATAATTGTGATGACAAATATTTTTCATGACACAAGTGTAAGAAACAAAATATTTTTATGGCTATCTCAGAGGATATTTCAGAAGAGGATGTTGAAACTCCCCTTGTGTCTGAATCACCTGAAACCACTGACATAACCCATCCCTTAGACCCTCTCGAAGTAGAACCAATCATTTCACTAAATGTTGTCACTGGCTTCTCTACTCCCCAAACTCTCAAGCTAATCGATTACATCAAGCATAGGAAGGTCATCATTCTTGTTGATAGTGGAAGCACCCATAATTTTATCCATCGTCGCATTTCCCAAGAAACTCATTGCTATATACATGCAGTCAATAATTTCCAAATCATGATTGCCAATGGAGGCTCCATGAAATGTGTATGGCATTGTGAAAATTTTCATCTCCAAATTGGTGAATACCACCTAAAATCTCATATGTTTTCTATCGACATTGGCGGTTGTGACATTGTGTTGGGTGCAGACTAGCTAAGGACTTTGGGTCCCACTCTCATGGATTTTAAGGAATTAACTAGGTAATTAGACCAAGAGGGCCACCAATATAAGTTCCAAGGAATCACTGTCGATTCACCTGAGATCATTAGTTCCCATCGCATGGAAAAGATGCTCAAAAAAGGTCATTCTGACGTTATTGCCCAACTCCATGCCATATAAGCAACTAAGACACCATCGGTGTCGCAAGACCTCCAATCCATCTTCTCTAAAAATCAAGTGGTATTTTCCACTCCCCAAGGACTCCCTCCTTCCCATGGTGTTCATGATCATTCCATTCACCTTGTACCAGGAATCCTTCCTCCCAACATACGTCCCTATCATCACCCCTTTTCCCAAAAAAATGAAATTGAGAAAATAGTCCAGGAACTCCTTAACGTAGGCATTATCCTCCCTAGTATGAGCCCTTACTCTTATCCTATGGTCATGGTCTTAAAGAAAGAAGGTTCTTGGCGAATGTGTCCTGACTTTCATTCCATCAACAAGCTCACCATTAAAGACAAATTTCCCATTCTTGTCATTGATGACCTCTTGGATGAATTGAGTGGTGCCCAGTTCTTTACTAAACTTGAGCTTCATTTTGGCTACCACCAGATACATATGAAAGAGGTAAACATTCCCAAGACTACCTTTAGAAATCATGAGGGCCACTATTAGTTTTTGGTCATGCCCTTTGGCTTGTGTAATGCTCCCTCCACCTTCCAAAGCCTCATGAATCATGTCTTCCATCCTTTTCTCTGTCATTTTGTCTTAGTTTTCTTTGATCATATCGTCATCTATATAAAAATCTGGATAGACCATATTGCTCATGTGGATCAAGTTCTCCATCTTCTCTCTCAACACCAAATTTTCCTGAAACATTTTAAATGTGTTTTTGGCGGCTCAGAAATCGAGTACTTGGGTCATATGGTTGGCAAGGATGATGATAGGGTGGATCCTAAAAAGATTGAAGCTATGCAAGAATGGCCTCACCCAAAGAATCTCAAAAGTTTGCATGGATTTCTCGGCTTAACAGGTTATTATCGCATATTTGTTACGAATTATGGAAAGATTGCAGCACCTCTTACTGCACTCCTAAAAAAAAACTCTTTCACTTGGACTCGAGCAGCTGCTCAATATTTCCAAACCTTGAAGATGGTCATGTGCACAAATTCAGTCGTGGACCTTCCTTATTTCATAAAGAACTGTCTTGGAATGTGATGCTTCAGGGAATGGAATTGGCATTGCCCTTATGCAAGAGGGTCGGCCATTGGCTTTTACCAGCAAGAAACTATCTGAATGAAATCTAGGCAAATCAATCTATGAAAAGGAAATGTTGGCTATTCTGCATGTCATTGATCTGTGGCACCCTTATCTATTGGGGAAACGCTTCCAAATTAATACAGACCATCAAAGCCTCAAGTATTTTCTGGAACAAAGCATTTTCTCCCTAGAGAAACAAAAAAGGGTGACTAAGCTCTTTGGATATGATTATGAGATCATTTACAAGAAAGGAAAAGACAATGTGGTTTTGGATACACTTTCCCGAAAATATGAAGATGAAGGATCCATTCTTTCTCTCTCCTTCATTATACCAGATTGGCTCCAAGCCGTTCGCCAGGAATGGCGACATGATCCAAAAAGTTTGCATCTGATACAACAATTGTAGTCCAATTCTCCAATTTCTCCAGGGTACTCTTGGCTCCATGAGATCTTCGATACAAATTCCATTTGTATTTAAGTAAACAATCAAAACTTAAATCCATGGTACTTTCTGAGCTTCATGCTACACCCATAGTTGGCCACTCTGGGTTTACCAAAACCTATGATAGGATCAAACGTTCTTTTTCTAGGATGGTATGAAACAAGACGTTCATAATTTTGTCACTGAATGTGATGTGTGTCAATGAAACAAGGGAAAAACAGTCAAATCTTCTGGCACACTACAACCACTTCTGATTCCACCTGCTATTTGGAGGAATATCTCTATAGATTTTATTATAGGTTTACCCAAATCGAGAAATAAATCAGTCATCATGGTGGTTGTTGATATTCTTTCCAAGTATGTTCATTTCTGTTCTCTTCAACACCCATTTACAACATCCACTATGGCTCAATTTTTCATGGATTAGGTCTTCAATATTCATCACATGCCGCATTCTATTGTTTCTAATCGCGACCCAACTTTCACTAGCAATTTTTGGCAGGAACTGTTCAAGCTACAAGGCACCCAATTGCATCTCAACACGACTTATTATCCTGAGAGTAATGGTCAAACTGAAGTTGTCAACAAGTGTTTGGAAACATATTTGAGGTGTTTTGCATCAGAAAAGAAAAATCAGTGGCCTCAATGGTTACCCCTAGTTGAATGGTGGTACAACACTTCATACCATACAACTACCCGCATGACTCCTTTTGAAGTGGAATATGGAAAAAAACCACCTTCAGTTCTCTCATACTTATTGTAAGGTCTCTTCCCACAGAGCCTTATAAAACACAAGTTAAAATAGAGAATAGAGAAATGTCATCTTGTACAATTTAATCATCAACATATAACCATTTATTATTCAGCATAAATCAAATTTATGAACAACATGAAAATAAATCACATAACAACCAGATAACACAACATATTCATCATCTTAATGATAACCACCTAACACAGCGTAATCATGAAAATACATAGCTCTGTCTAATGGTATTTCTCCAATCTCCGTCTGTCCTCATTGTTGCTCTGCCCAAACTCTGCCCAATATCGTATCTTTCCTCCCTGCCAGCTAGGAACAGAGCCTATCTGGCTCCCTAGCTCCAGGATTCCGTGAGGATTCCTATCCCCCGAGCCTAAAACTCCCACCAATCAATGCACCCCTATAACAATCCACCCAAACTCCAAACCAGAAAAACACCAACCAGAAAATTACAATCTCTAATCTCAAATAATGCTTCCTTCCCCCAAATTTCCAAAATTCCTTCTCTCGAATGCCTCTGCCCCCTCATATCCTCCTTCCCATTCACCACCTCCTCCCTTCATTCAATTCCAACCACCTTATCCCTCCATTTAATACCTTATCCCTCCATTCAATACCCTATCCCTCCATTCAATGCCTTATCCCTTCATACGTTAAGTTTTCTAATAAATAAATTAAAAATTATTAATCTTTTAATTCGTTACCCAACCTTAAATGAGTTAATTAGTTAATTAATTAATTAATCAACATATATAAACAACAAATAAATATATAAATAATATTATTAATAAATAATCATTATTTAAGTAATATACATTAGGAGAGTTAATTATTTAATTAATTATACTTGATAAACCTTAAGCAATCATTTAACTAGGGTTGTTACATACAACCACCCTTCAGAAAACTTCGTCCCAAAGTTAAAGTATGTTATGATACAAGGGAAAAGAAACACGGTTCACACATTCATAACAAATAACCGACATTATTAGTAAGTAAGCCAAGAAGCTCATCCATACTAGTGTACATGTGCAAGAAATGCATCTGTAGCTAGTACATACAAGTCTCGATCATGTACTAATATAAGTAACTATCATCTATATAGTAATTTCCATATGTATCCAATCCATTCAACAAGACTATTCATTTTATAAAAGACAATAAACCAATTATATGTTTACGAAATCTTTTAATTACTATTATCTAACTCAACAATGTTATTTAGACAATTGTAGTTTAGTTACATAATTATGAATATTCATATATATACCCATTTTCTTTTCAGAAGGAAAACAATAAATTTCACCATAAGAAAAATATCCATACACTCTCAACTATTTCTACTCATCCTTCCTCCCTAGCTTACTTCCATCTTCCATTCATATCCTTCCTCTGCTGGACTATCTTGGAGCGTCAACTATATTGACCTAACTCCAAATAGAACCCGTAAGAGGAAGTGTCACTATCTTGACCAAGCTTCCCCATCAGGCAACTAACATTCATCATCACACATCTAGGGGAGTGTGAGCTAACATCGTCCTCCCATGACTTCAGGTTTCAGAGGATACACGGTGGGAAATGCCTCCACCCCTCCTAACAGAACTAGGGTCCACACCCTACAATGGAATATATAGTGACATCTTGTTGTTGGGAGTTTTTTCATCGTCTATTCAGTTTTAAGCAGTCTCACCACCTGAAATCCTACACTGGTCCACATATCATAGAAATGCATCCAAACCAATATAATTTCACATACAAAGATTCATACCATATTGTTTCTCGGCTAGTGGTCATGAAATCCACTTTCATCATCATTATCCCTGGGCTATTTCATAGCCCATAACCTGTAGATTAGTCTATAACACAAACTCATACATTTCTATGCATTATCATCATGTAATTGCATACAACCATAATTTCAATTCGGTATCCGCGTACCAACAACTTTAACATCAAATTTTTCAAGTTAGAAATAGATCTCATAATATCCCATAATTCAATTAATGACACTCATTCATAAAATTATCATTTACAAAATAGATTGCATCATATCCAACATCATTCTAATAGCATTTAAACCCTCATAGGATTCTCATTCACACAATATATTGCATCATATCCATCATCATCAATAACATTTTAAACATTCATAGAATTTATTTTCACATAGTAGATCGTGTCATATCCATCATCATCAATAATATTTAAACATTCCTAGAATTTACATTCACATAGTAGATCGCATCATATCCATCATCATCAATAACATTTAAACATTTATAAAGGTTCATATGTCTTAAAAGTTCAAGTGTATTATTTAATAGTTTCACTTGTGAATAGAAAATAAAGGTGTGTAGACCTCAAATAATACTAGTTGTCTAAGTCAAAAGGTGGTGTTACATACACCCAAACTTCGAGAAACATATTCTCGAGGTGGTAAAAAAGTGAGGTATAATCTCATTGTAGTGTCTCAGAATCCTCCCAAGTAGCAGATCCTGGACTATACTTGTCCCACTGGACCTTAACTTGGTCTACCACACGGTTCCTGAGCTATCAGACCCTATGATTCAATATGTGTAACGGTTCTACCGTGAGGGTTCCCACGTATGATACCTGCAATTCCTTCCAATATAGTTTATGTGATTCATCAACAACATAATGACGTATAGCAGATACATGAAAAACATTATGAGTTTTATGCAAGTGGGCTCACAATACAAGACGGTAGGAAACGGGTCCAATTTTCTCTTGGATTCTAAATTGTCCTATCAATCGATGTGACAACTTTTTCCCCTTCCCAAACCATATGGTACTCTTACTAGGCCTGATATGAATGAAAACCTAGTCTCCCGCTTTATAACTTTAGTCAGTCCTGTGTGCATCCGCATAACTTTTCTACCTATCCTGTGCTTCCTTTAGTCTCTACCTAATCTAAATCACCTATTCCTCCATCTCTTGAATCAATTATGGCCCAATTGTTACTCGGTCATCTAATCTATCCCAACTCAACAAAATTCTGCATGGCCTTCCATACAGAGCTTCATAGGGTGGCATTCCGATGGAGCTATGAAAACTGTTATTGTAGGAAAACTCTACCAAAGGTAGGTACTTCTCCCAATGGGTTTGATTATCCATGACATCCTAAGCATGTTTTCCATGACTTGATTTACTCTCAGTTTTCCCATCTATTTAGGGATGATATAAGTTGTACTTATGTTCCATTGAGTCCCCAATGCTCCAAAACCTAGAAGTGAATCGTCCCTATCACAAAATGATCTTCCTAGGTATCACGTGCAAGCAGATGACCTCACTTACAAACACATGCTATACATACGGTGACATGGTAAAGTGTCTCTAAATCGAATAAAATGAGCACTCTTGGATTCAACTTATCAACTATCACAAGAATGGCATTGTGTCTATATGATGTGAAGCGGCAGCCCCAACAAAATCCTTAGAGATGACTTCCCACTTAGAAATAGGAACATCATGCGGTTGTAGGAGGCTTTCTGCCGAGTGATGGTGGATGGATTTCACTTGTTGACACTCTAGGCATTTGGCGGCGAAATGGACTACATAGCGCGCTTCATGCCTACCTAGAGAAAAGCTTCATCATGTCTGTGTACATATTCTTCAAACCCATTATGGCCTGTCTGGTGCTTATGAAGCACCAGCTTTGATATGATGCTTGAATATACGTAAATGTAGGGGATGTACATCCTTCCCCAATATCTCAATAGTTTGTCTTCTTCGGAGATATATCCTTCATACTTTGGATTTAATTTCCTCCCACTCTAGAAGGTTGAAGTAAACTTTAAATGCCATTGTATTTCCTTAGGTTGCATCAGCTTACGTTCCCTCAGATTTACCTTTAAGGGTGCCAAGGAGAAGACACATGGTCTCCCTAATCCAAAGGCATAGCCAATCACATTTTTCCTTTCCCTTGATGTATGAAATACCAAAATCGTACTCTATCTCATAAACTCCTCCATCACCTTTGCACAGTATTCCAGATGTCATCACAGTGAAGAGATGTTTTAAACTTGATGGTTCATTTTAAAGGCTCAAAGTTTCACCCCACAAGATAGTGCCTCCAAAGTTTGAGCTAGCATTGACTACCAAATCTAAATCATGAGTAGCATACGTCTCTTTGTGCTTATTTAGCTTCCTTGGCAGCATAATCTATCCTCCCCATCCTCTAGCACGGCTCCCAACACTTTCTTCGAGGCATATTTGCAGACTGTGAAGTCCTTTTCTTATCCGACACTCGTAGAATTGCTGCATAGTTAGTAACATCTTAAGCTCGATGAATGCACTATCACATTCTTCTGTCCATTCTTACCTGACCCCTTGCACTGCAATGTGGTGATGGGTTTCACTATATTATAGAAGAACTCTTCCACAGATCTCCGATAATAACCTGCTAGCCCCATGAAATTTCTTACCTCATGGGCATTTTTTGTCACCTAGCCATTCCACTTAATGGCCTTTGCCTTTTCTGGGTCACGGAGATTCCTTCGCAGAAATGATATGACCTAAATGGTGGATTTCTCTCTGAAGGAAGGAACACTTCGACAACTTCCCATACAATTTGTTCTCTCTCTAAGGTAAGGACAACGCCACTCATAAGTGTTCCTCATGTTCTCTTTCGTTCTTGGAATAGATGAGGATGTCATCTAGAAAGACATACAAAACAATCTAAGTACTTCTGGAATACTCTGTTCATGGGAATTTGTAATGAATATTGTTGGTACATCGGTCAATTTGAAAGGAATTGCTACGACAAACTCAATGAATTCCCAAGATCGAGTTCGAGGCATTTTAGGAATATCTCCTTCCGTAATCCTTAACTGGTGATACCCTGATCACATAAATCAATCTTTGAGAATACCACTACTTTTTCATCTGATCGAGAGAGATCATCTATTTGTGGCATTGGGTACCTATTTTTCACTATCATAATTCAAGTCCCTGTAATCTATACACAGTCGTAAGGAACCATCTTTATTCTTTAAAAAATTACTGGTGCCCAAAGGTGAGACACTGGGCCTTATTAGCCCTAAGTCCAGTAACTCTTTCAACTGCATTTGCAACTCCACAAAGGATTTGGAGCTATCATCCGATATGGAGTCTTGGAAATTATGGTTTTGCACTAAGTTTTAGCTCAATAGTAAAATCCAAATCCCCTCTCAGGAGGTAACCCTGAAAGAGAGCTTGATTTTGGAAAAACATCTTTAAATTCAGACAATACCGGGTACCAATCAAAGGAGGTCCCTTCCTTTCATTCACTGCTTCCACATATAGTCAGCACCCTTGCCTCAATCATTGCTTAACCTTCATAGTTGAGAGATAAAGTGTAGAGACACCCATCTCCATACATCGTGGATCACTAGTGATCTTCCTTCATCATCGACAAAAAACACCCTTTTGCAGAGCAATGAAGCCAAGGCTCGTGTGCTTCCAACCAATCCATTCTAATGGTTAGGTCATGTGCCCCGAGAGTAGTGACGTATGCCTTCAACTTGGTATTACACACTTCCAGGTCTACTATGCAATTATCAACACTGGAGGTTCTACCACTTGTTTTTCCCTCGAAACCATCTCGACTTGTTTAAAATCATCGTGCTTATAGACATAACCCACTCTTTTCTAATGAAAATGGCCAATTAAGAACTATCTGTAGCACCAGAATCATATAAAATCTTAAACATTGATATGATTTAGCATAAATGATGACTCCACCACCGTGGATTGATGTTCTCCATGGCGATTATTAACCGTTGCGCGTAAATCTAGTGGCTGCTGCTTGCTCTTCCCATCGGAGCCTTTCTCGCCTTCTCCATACACAAATCCTGATTATAGCTCTGGGTAGTCACGCTGGTAATGGGACCTCTACCCCAACAAGTAACACAAGTTAGACCCTGCGCCTTTCTTCTGTGACTGTCTCTGAAATGAGTTCCTTCCTTGGAACCCCTACCCATACTATCTGTCCTTGAGATGGTCGTGGACCTGTCTCTGTCATTGGTGATGAACGAGATGTTGCACTCCTGCCATTGAAATCCCTACGGCTGCTGTCCTTGAGTGTGACTCTATTACCATATGGGAGGGAGCTCAAGGCCACCTCACAGGAAATCATGGGCCTTCCCCACGAATCTAGGACGATGCGGAAGGTCAATCTCGTACCTATGGTTGAAGTTCATGTGTTCCTCTGTAACATGAATTTTCACAGCTTCTGCTACTGAAGACAATTTCCACACCCGCACCATAGCCATATATTAGGGTTTAACCTATAGACAAAGCGTTCTGCCTATCATTAGTCATTATCCATATATGAAACGTATTTGATCAATTCCATAAACCTAATCTCATATTCTTCTACGTTTTGTTTCCCTGTGCTAGAGCATGAAATGCTCCCTCTGTTGTTCCTCATAGTAAAGATGGTAGATATTTTCTTTGGAACCTCTCCTCGAAGAGTTCCTAAGATACTGTGTCTGAGGTAAGATGTAGTTTCCTTTCCAGCTTTCCCCACCAGTTCAAGGCACTGTCTCTTAATAAAATCGCTATCTTCGCCTTTGAAGAGTGGACGCATAGTCTCTATAGTGATGTCTTTGAATTGGAAGTCCTCCCCTTGAATCCCTCAATGCTTCTAGATTACCAGTTCCATATGGTGGGGGCTCCACTTAGATCCATGTTGGTTGAAGCCCCTTTAAAGTCGTTATGGCTCAAATGGCATGATTATGAGGGTTAGTTCAAGCGATGGTGGTGGCAGCCCTACCGGTCCTTGCGACAATGCCCTCTGCCTTGATTTCCTCGAGTCCTATTTATCATGTAATTTTAATCTGCATCTTCAAAGTTGATGCAGGGTGAGTTCAAGGATGTTTCGCATTTGCGCAACTTAAACTTCTGCATAAGTTCAAGGACATTTCGCATTTGCGCAACTTAAACTATAAAACAGGGTTAGGCGTAAGTTTTTTTTTACTTGTCTATAAACAGGCGTTACTCTCTTTAGGGGAAGTGGCTAGGTTAAGGTTAAGCATCTAATCTTGGTGTCACTGCCTAATAAAACTACTAACTCCCTCGTCTAGTAGCTACACTAACTCGCACCATACTCAACAATTTCTCTAACTTACCCGCCTAGTGTGCATGAAACCCCCTCCCGCTTATCTTGGTATAAGTCCTTATACTTTGCATTTAAAACTAATTAAGGTGATTTTCAACCTAATGTTGATTAATTATTAAGAACTAGTGAGTTAATCACCTTAGTTTTAAACCTATATAAGTTTAAACCTAAATTTAAATTATATAATTTAAATCTTTAAATCTTTAAAACTAAGGTTTAAAACTTAAATCTTTACTACCATATATTTAAATCTTTAATTTAAAGCATATTTAATAACTTAAACCTCTAATTTAAATCATATAATTTAAATCTTTAATTTAATATATATATAGTAACTTAAATCTTTAGTTTAATAATAATTTTAAAGATTTAAATTATATAATTTAAATATTTACAATAATTAAAGAAATGATAATAAATAAATAAATTTTAATTAATTATTTTTTTTAACAAAAAAAATAAATTAAAAATTATTATATAAAATTAAAACAAATAAAAATAAAATAAAATTTGAAACATGCATCGTGGGTCCTCACATGAGGCCCACGTGCCCCCCCCTACCATCGATTCACCACCCTAAACCCTAAACGCACTCTTCCTGGGTCTGTATCCCCAAACCCTAATCAATCTGCTCCCTATCTCACTATGCGAATGCGCCATGAGCCTCTCTTACTCTGCAACTATGACAGAGTTATGGTAATGGTTGGAGACTCTTCTCTCAGTGGCTTGATGCTCGGCTCTAAGCGTTGGCTTGTATATTATTTTGGGTAAATGACTTGTGCACTGGTTGTGTTCTAATGTTTGACGCACTGTGCACATATAATTCTCCTTGGGCCTCTCCTACGCATTCTGAAAAACAATAGTTCCTAGTGGGCTCTTCCTTGTTGTCTTATTTGTTGATATTTGTTGATTGTGAGCTCGATCTCTGTTGACTTGTTTATTGTTGCAGGTGCTTGGCTTTGTATGTTTTTTTTTTTATGTAGTGTGCGCTGTTTTGGCTCATGGGCTCCTCTGTGACAGTTGGTATGAGTGTTGTCGATGCCCTGGATCTTTTTCTCGGGTGCTTGCAAGTGCAAACAAGCAACGAGCCTGTGGGTTGTTTCCTTGTGCGCTTTGCAAAGAGCATGGTTGTGGGATTCCTCGTGGATTCTCCTTCGTGGCTTGGTTTAGAGCTTAGATGCTACACTTTGGCTTGACTTGTTGCTGACTCATGATATGTGTTGGTGTAGGTGCTTGGCTTGGTTTTTGCGTGGCTTGTTCGACTCGTTGAGGTGAGCAATGCACTTGAAACCCCAATGACTCTCCCTCGATGCGTGACATTATTGTTATGTGCCCTTCCTGTGACTTTTTTGATGCGTTTAGCACACTATGCATACCTTAATCAGTCTATCCGACGTCTTGTGAATGGGCACTGCCTTTTTGACTTTGCACTGGATGATTATGTCATATGTTTCGACATTTCCCTCGATGTGTGAAAGGCACAATAAGTGCTAGGGATTTCGACACTTGGTATGTCCATGGCCCTTGATCTCGGGTGTTTGAACATGTCGTAGATTAAAGATTGGCCCCGGAGGCCAATATTTCTTTCTTCCATCAGTGTCAATGTGAGCGACACCAGTTTGGCAGTTTTGTCAAAAAATGCTTCAATCTGACGCATCTAACCTTTTCAGCGAGTTTATTTCCTTCAGGAGAAGCAAGGTTCCACTCTAGCGAAGAGAGATGGTAAAGATGTTTTATATTCCCTGAGTCAGGTGGAACTATTGACTCTAAATTTTCCATTTTCCACATGGATGTTTTTTTGGTGACTAAGCCATAAGCCTTAGTCTAAATGTTCTACCTTTGTTTTGTTTTTTTGGTTTTTTTCTGGTTGGTTCAAAATCCCGTGTTTTGGTTCTCTTGTGGGATATTATTTATTTTAAGATGATATTATCTATTTTATTTACTCGAAACCTAGCGAGAAATCAGAAAAATCAACATCTGTAGACCTAAGTGGTTAACTCTGTATAATCATTAGTTTGAGAAATTGTAACTCTGTATAATCATCAGTTTGGGAAATTGTTTGAGTGGTTAAGTCTTTAATCCGAGTCTCACATGAAAAATTGTTTGAATGAATGGTTGAATCTTTATAATCCGAGTCCCACACATCTGTTTCTCACAAAATGGAAACTTCCTTATCGACGTTGTGGTTCCCACCTGCTTTACCTATCATTACAAGGTTCTAGTCATAAACCTATCATTACAAGGTTCCGGGCAGAAAGTTTACCTGGAGAATGTATGTGGAGCCTGGTTATTGTTTGTATAGACTTTGAAATTGAAGGAGGCTCAAAAGAAGAGTGCCTCAGTAGATGAAGAGGCTAGTATGTCAATGGAGCAGTGATTAGAGTGGGACGAAGATAATTTAACAGGGAAGAGTGATGCTCATCCGTAAAAGTTTGGTAGGAGTTAAATAGTTTTTTTTTTTGCCTTGATTTCGTAAATTTTACATGAGATTTGATGTTTGATCACTGTAACTAATTTTGCACATGTTATTGTTGACATGATAGATGTGCCAGATACTGCATTAATACTGAGAAATCACAGCCTTCCAACGAATCTATTTTCCTGCCTTTTTTTTAATGAATTACATATCTTCAATCCTCGAGATCAGTTGGCATTTTCTTATGTGTAACAACCCTTCTTTGGCAGTTGGGCTATCCATTAGTGTTTGGTGCCTTGTGTGTAGTGGAGTTGTGACATTACATATCGGGAATGTGTTGAAGGTGGTTTGATTAAAGGGTGGCATGTGCTAGAATTGGGACAATTGGTATGCCATATTGATGTGAGATGGACCTTTGGGAAAGTTG
>SNQJ01S0199392.1:13453-33003 GCA_010110895.2 Picea sitchensis | reverse complement strand
TACATCCGCCTTATTCTATTTTATTGAAAGGTCTTATTAATATTGACCTTTATTACATCCGAATACATTGATCTACCTATGTGCGGGTTAGGACCTTAACACATGCAAACAATTTAATTTCTACTGAACATAATTAATTAACAGTGATATGTAGCCTATAGTTTATACTAGTATGACAGTAGTAATCTCTACAGAACTTGTCTTACTAGTTAATAAATTCAATGACTTTAGTATTTACTCAGTACCACGTCCCAATAAAACAAGTTCCATTTCTAGCTAATGAATAGGAAGTATTTGGTAGGTATTCCCTCACCGCAACATTCGACCAGAAGTCCATTCATAGAAGTAAACAAATTTGCAGAACATAACATTTAACCAGAGAAGGTAGAGTAACATATATGAATCGATTTGCGGGGATCCAAAGGGAACATCCACATTCCTCCCAACCGTAGAACAGGGTAGCCAATCTACTTGCCCGATTCACCCCCTAACCTGACCATGAGTCCATGAGGGAGAACTTGAAATCTTGTCTTTAGCAATTTCCTTCAATTTCATCATATTCCTCTTGCCTCACACTCACTCAGTAGTGTTCATAACAGCAAGGAAGAATCAATAGCCTCTTTTTCCTAGCATACTTGGCAGCATCCTGCCTCCTCACATATGCTTCTTATCCATAGAGTCTTGTTTGCCTAGGTCTTTTCCCTCCCTTGGAAATTTTTGCAGCTTTCTAAATCCCTGATTTTTAGGGGCTGCCAATGGCCAAATATCTGATTTTCCACTTGTAACAATCATCCCAGAGGTAGTTCCAACATGTTCCCCACTCATCGAGTCACGGTCAACTGATTTTAACATGGTTGTTCCATTTGTCCTCTTGCAATCAATATAAAATATTCTGTTTCCATACAAGTGTCATGGTCAAATAGTTAGTTGGGTAAAATCAGATATCTGCCCAACAGTCATAATAATTAATTACAATTATTAAATTCGAAATTCGGAATTGCCATATATGGCAAAAATTTTCCAAATTCGAATTTACCAAAAACATAATAATTTTCCAACAAATTTAAATTTCAAAAAATACTTTATTTTTGGGGATGTCACATCCTATCCCCCTTCAATAAAACACCATCCTCAGTGTTTGTTCCTTTATTGGAATAGGATTGGATGAGATTTCTGCAAATCTCCCTCCAACTCCCAAGCGGACTCCTCGGGACTAAATTTCTTTCAATGCACCTTTACCTGAGTGACGAATCTGTTTCGAAGTGCTAATTCTCTCCAGTCTAGAATATGCAGGGGTTCCACCTGGAACTCACCTTTGGGTTCCACCTGCACCTAGTTCCAATCAATCATATGAGTAGGGTCGTGAATATATTTTTTTAACAAGGAAACATGAAATACATTATGAATTCTTAGATTAGATGGAAGTGCAAGTTGGTATGCTACAGGTCCAATTTGAGCTAGCATCTCGAAGGGCCCACAAAACCTGGGTGCCAGCTTGGCACAGTTCCCTAAATTCAACGAGATTTTTTGGGCTTTGACCTTCAAATAAACATGGTCTCCCACTTGAAATTCCAAGTGTCTTCTTTTCTGATCTGCATAGCTCTTTTGTCTGTCCTGTGCTTCTTTCAAGTTCTGTTGTACCTTTCTTACCATGTTCTCCATTTCTTGGAGCATCTCTGGTCCAACCATGAGTCTATCATCTGGGTTATCCTAGCTAATTGGAGTCGTACACTTTCTGTCGTACAGTATTTCGAAAGGGCTCAACTTAGCCGAAGTTTGGTGTCCATTGTTATATGCAAATTCTACCAAGTGTAGATAGTCCTCCCACTTGTTCGGTTTTGTTCTTACGTACATGAGGAGCATATCCTCTACGATTTGGTTTGTCCTTTTGGTCTTTCCATCCGTTTGTGGATGATAACTCGTACTAAAATTCAAATTAGTATTTATCCCTGCAAACAATTCCTTCCAAAAAGCGGATGTGAATTTTATGTTTCTATCTGAAATCACCATTTTAGGAATACCATGCAGTCTAAAAATTTCTTTCATGAATATTTCAGCAATGTTTATAGCTTTAAAAGTCAACTTTATAGGAATAAAGAGTGCATACTTATTGAGTTTATCGATTACAGCCATGATAGAATCATTTTGTTTCTGAGTTTTAGGCAAACCTATTATAAAGTCTAGCGATATGGTCTCCCATTTCCATTCTGGTACTGGTAATGGCTGTAATAGGCTGGCTGGGTGCTGGTGCTCAGCCTTAACCTGCGAACAATCTTGGCACCTAGCCACATACTCTGCTGTTTCTCCCTTCATATTAGGCCAGTAAAATATTTTTCTAAGTGATTTTATTGTTTTCTGGTAACCTGGGTGGCAAAAATACAGTTTCTTGTGCACTTCGTCCAAAACTGTTAATTTTAACTCTGCTGAATCTAGTATGTAAAGTTGTTTTTAAATCGTAATAGTCCCTTCTTATCGATACTTAGATCTGGTTTATCTGAGTTTGTGATACTATTTTGTAATTATGCCATCATCTTAGTGTAATTCCCGTTGTTGATACCCGCCATCCTTATTCTTTGTTCCAGATCACTTTCTGGCCTGCTGATATTTATCTCAAATAACCCATGGACTCTTCTTCTTAAAGCGCCTGCTACTTTATTTTCCTTGCCCTTGATATGTCTGACCTCGAAGTCGAATTCACTCAAGAAGTCTAACCATCTTGCTTGTCTTGCATTAAGATCTGGTTGGCTAAACATATATTTCACCCTACTATTATCCGTCAATAGTAAAACTTTTCTGCCCATTATGTAGTGTCACCACATTTTTAAGGCATGTATTACTGCTGCCGATTCTAATTCATGAGTGACATAATTTCTCTCGTGTTCCTTTAATTTCCGGGACTCATAACAAATGACCTGTCCTTCCTGAGTTAGGAAACCACCTAGTCCTTCTTTACTTGCATCAACACATATGGTGAAGTCTTTATCTGGGTCTTTTACCTTCAATATGGGTGCGGTTGTCAATAATTCCTACAGTTTTTTAAAACTGTCTTGACACTTCTTTGACCAGTTATACTTTGTCCCTTTCTTTTGTAATGACGTGATAGGGTATGCTATATTGGAAAATCCTTCTATAAATCTGTGGTAATATCCGGTGATTCCCATGAATGACCGGATATCTGCTACATCCTTAGGTACCGACCATTCCATAATGGATTTTATTTTCTCTGGGTCTACGAAAATGCCTTTTGTTGAAATTACATGTTCTAGATATTGTATTTATTTTTGATAAAAGTCACACTTGTCAAATTTGGCGTAAAGTTTGTGTTTCCTCAATGTTTGCAGAACTATACTTAAGTTTTCATCATGTTCTTCTTTCGTTTTTTAATAGACCAGAATATTGTCGATAAATACTACCATGAACTTGTCTAAGTACTGACTGAAAATACTGTTCATCAGGCACATAAACATGGCTGGTGCATTAGTGAGTCCAAAAGGTATGACTACATACTTGTAGTGTCTTTATCTTGTCTGAAAATCTGTTCTTCTTTTGTCCTCATCTTTTATCCTAACTTGATGATAACCGGATCATAAATCCAACTTTGAAAAGATCTTGGCCCCACCTACTTGATCGAACAGATCATTTATCCTTGGCAAGGGGTATTTTTTCTTAATATCCATTTTGTTCAGTTGTCTATAATTGATACATAGTCTTAGAGTATTGTCTTTCTTTTTAACAAAGAGGACTGGTGCCCCCCATGGTGAAACACTTGGTCTGATATACTCTTTGTCCAACAATTCCTGTAATTGTATTTTTAATTCTGTCAGTTCTGGTAGACTCATTCAGTAAGGTGCTTTTGAGATAGGGGCTGAACCTGGTAGCAGGTCTATGGAGAAGTCTATTTCCCTTCTAGGAGGTAATTCTAGTATCTCATCCACAAACATGTCTCTGAATTCACATAGGACAACAAAGTATTCTTACTTTGGCTTATCTTCTTTTTCTAGCAGATTCGTTACTTGGATGGCATAAACTTGACATCCCTTTCTCATACATTTCTCGAGTTGCATCGTTGAAACTTGTCTGATTGATACAGGTTTTGGTATACTTCGGGTTGATCTATCAGTGCCAAAATTGTCTTTATAGCTAAGTATCTTTGTATAACAATCTAGTACCACTTTGTGTTGTTCCAACCAATCCATCCCGATAATCATATCGTAAGATCCTAGTGATAAGACGTTCATATTGGTCCTTATAGTTTCACCATCTAAGATGAATTCAAAATCTGAAATAAAGTCAACTACTTTCCTTTTAGTACCTGTTGCTAATTGTACAAGCCATGATTTTTCGTGCTTCCATTTCTTAACATTATTTGACTCTACTATATTAGGAGTAATATAACTTAACGTAGCTCCAGGGTCAATTAAAACATATATTTGAGTGTTATCGATTTTACCTTCGATTTCTACCACCGAGGATTGGTGGTCATCTTGTCGACCATCTATGGTTGCATTTATCCGATGTAGGCTTTTGCTCACATCTCCCACCGTCGAGGCTTCTTGCAAATTATGAGCAACAGTTCTGTTTGCTGAAATTAAACGTGGACAGTTCCTCCTTAGATGAGGCTCTCCACATTCCCAAGAATTTAATGGCTCGCGGGCACTGTCTCCAAACTTCTACGTTCCCAGGTTTACCGGTTTACCACTGCCTTGCATATTCGGATGATTGGAGTGAAAATCCTTTCTTGGAAAACTTTTTACTGCATTTCGATAAGGAGGTGGCTGGTATCCCTTCTTCTGTTGGTTCATTCGTTTTTGTTTCTTATCTTTCCAGGCTTTGGGAAACTCTACCCACTGTTTATACTGGTCGTATCACATCTGTGCTTTCCTGAATACATCACTCAAGGATTTGGGGTTTTCAAACTCAATTTTGTCCCTGTAGGACTGTGGTAAACAGCTTAAGAATCGCTGGATTTTTACCTTATCCTCCCGGATGTATGGTATGAACCTTAGTAGTTCCAGAAATTTATTTAGAAGGTCCTCCATCGTCATTTGTCCAAGTCGTAGTTCGTAAAATTCTTTCGTCTTCCTTTCATAATAGCTTTCATAAAGGTATTGTTTCTTGAAATACTTCTTAAAGTCATACCATTCCAAATGTTTCTCCTTTAGGCCCTTGGCCAATTTCAGGTCTTGCCACCAAATACTGGCTTTCCCTTTCAGATTGTAGATGCCCATTCTAACCTTCATGTTGCTGGAATAGTTGTAGATCTGGAAGTATTTTTTGATGTCCAACAACCATGCCTCTGCTTCTTCTCCTGTCTTGGATTCTCCATCAAAGGTAGTTGGTTTAATCTTTTTAAATTCTCCTTCAAGGTGGTCTACTTGTTTTCTTTTTTTGTCTGATTTAGTTTTGTCTTTAGCTGAAGGTGTTCCTTCAGATAAACTGTCTCCTTTTTCTGTTTCTGGTCCAGAGTTCTTGGAGGCCCTTTTGCTGACCTCTCCGTCCTGGTTATCATCCTTTGGGATTTTCTTGGTCACTATACTGTGCAGTAGGACTTCATTTATCTCTTGCTGTTCTTGCTGTGATTTCTTCAATTTTTCATTGTTGGCTTTGAAAATATACAGTTCTACAATAAGATTCCTCATTGTTTCCAACACCTCCTTGGGTGAGCTTCCATCATTGTTCTATCTTGGATCTCTAGGAGGTCCTTGCTGCGGATTTCCTTCCATCCTGATTTCTGCTTCGTCCTAAGCTGCCATAATTAGCACAAAACATAAAGGGATTTATGTTTGTAACCATAAGGTTTATTAGTTTTACATAAATCAGGATATATATACTAAACAAATAAGGTGGCCCTGTTCATGCCCAGTGTTGTAACTTTTGCTCTAATACCATATGTAATATACCTCAAAATTACCCAAAAAAAAATAAAAAAATTGTGAGGTATCTTAAGTTCTTCTCTTTATACGATAACCCTTTGATATCAGTTTCATAGTTCAATATAGGCTCTAGAATTTATCTAAGGTTTCAACCTGTTCATCTCTAATCATAAAAAGTATCTGAATATTTTTAGGCTTAGGACCTACAATCCTATCCTTTCCCTAGACATGAAGTTTCTATGTTCGTGCACACAGAACTGAACTTTATAATCTTTAACATAATGTATTTACCTGGCATAAAAATCAAGGGGTGCAAACTATACACCACTAGAGTTTAGCATTATCGTATAGCTAGGTGAAATGATAGGGTTCTTTTAACAACTAAGAGTGTTCAATCAAGGGGTAACCTCATCCCTTTTATACCAACGTTCAGGTAACGAGATCCCAACTATATTCTTACTAAAATAAGAGATTAAAACTGCAAGTCAGTAGTTAAGAGAACGCAACCTAACTAGTCATGTCACAAAGGAGTTAGGTGAACCGCACAATTTATGTGTCACATGGGAGGGAAGGTAAAATGTCAGTGAGAGTTTAAGCTCTGCGTTTGGTCATTAAAGGAGGTCCTGCGGTGCAAGTTTTGACGGTCCCTTTTGATCCCTCATTGTGCCACTCGGCCCCTCCATCACGTGGCCCGACAATCTCTTGTACCTTTGGCAATAACTTATCCTAGTAAGGCTCCTTTAGGGTTATCCAAACTCTCCTTTGTCATTGTGAGGCCCTCCATCTGGTTTTGCATATCACTATCTTCAATAAGTAGGGTTGGCGTCTTGGGTCACTTCCTGGTGGTAGGCAGTGTAGTCCATCTTTCCTGGTAAGGATTTTAACTTGAGACACTGGTCATTTTTAGAGAAAGAGAGGTTATTTATCTCCTGTTATGCATCTTTGAGTTAAGGTTTTCCTTTAACATTATTTCTAGCGATTCTTTGCTTCCTCCTCCCGAGGAAGTGGTGACATTCGGTCATAATCTTTCTCAGTCCATTTGAAGTTCTCGTTGTTCCATCGTAATCCTGTGTGGCTCTAGGCCTAGGGTTCTGTAACTTCTCAACACCATGGTTTTCCCTCCCGACCCTTTAGTGGTGCACTCGAACCCTGGTAATAACTTTCGAGCGACTATGTGAGACTTTACTTGAGAGGAAACTCTTCCTGTGTATACATTAAGAAATAATGTGGATTTTTGGTTTTCTCGACTTTTAGAAGATGAGTCTATGAGGTTTCATGTATATAAATTGTCCATGAAGGAACTTACATCCCACCTAGTACCCTTACGTAAAGAACCCTGTGGTTTTCAAAACTTTCTTAAACAAAAAAATAATTCGGCATAACGCTTGGGCTCGAAAGGGGATTCTTGTCGTTATCGGGGTTCTGCAGTTAGTGTGAGTCCTTTAGGTTCACTGTTAGGTTACCTCTGTAGTTACGGTTGGATGAAGGTACCTCGGCTAGTTAATCCTGGATGTATTAAACCCTTAGTTACAGTCTAAACACATTTCACCATGTCTTCAGTCTACCTGCATAACCTGTATGTACAGTTTATATGTTGAATAAATAGTACTGTTGAATCTTCTTTCTATGACAAAAAGGTTTATGGTTTTGATATCACGCTAATGGTGGGACCCCATTGGTGTGAGGTACCCATCAGGAGTACCTGTTCCATATTCCTTCGGCTCGAGGCGATTACTCAACCAGAAATGTGAACAAAGCAGGGCTCCAGATTCCAGCCATGAGTTAAGTATGAATTTGCAAATTTTGTTGCCTTGTTTCCGGTTTTGTTGTAGTTTTTCTTGTTAATTTTAATCTCATGTGTTTTTACTAATGATGAATCTGTCTTTGCAGAGGATTCATCTCCACGATATTATGGAGGCCGGTCCCTATCATCTACGCGAAAGGTATTTTGGTTCCATGAACAGTACCCTATGCTTACACCTTTTCGAGTTTTACTAGTACCGAGGGTCAAGGCTATGTCCCATCCTTAGTACTCGGAATACTTTTCATCCCAATTCTGTATTGTTTGGTTAAGGGTACGCCCTAATTTATGTTAATATGTTGGTGCTCAAAAAAGAATGCAAGGCTTGAGCCTAATTGGATTTGTGATAAATTTTTAAAAGAATTTATTTCCCGACAAATCCTTCTCCTGTTTCCATGTGAAGTCAAAATCCACCTATGTTATGTCATGAATTTATTTTTGTAATACCTAAATAGTCGTTCCTTTTAAGTATTACAATCATCATATATTGGGTTTATTCAGTTGTGGATGTTTACGAAAATAACGAGT
Organism: Picea sitchensis; assembly: GCA_010110895.2. Taxonomy (NCBI): domain Eukaryota; kingdom Viridiplantae; phylum Streptophyta; class Pinopsida; order Pinales; family Pinaceae; genus Picea; species Picea sitchensis. The sequence continues at coordinate 24,801 of SNQJ01S0199392.1, read as the reverse complement.
TTCGAACTATCATTTTCTGTGATTATCAGTTTCCTTTATATTTCCGAAAACTGGTCTGTATTACAGAAATTGAATTCATTTCCTGAGTTATTCTAGTTAATGTCCAGAATCCTTCTTATTACTGGTTATAGGAATATTTCATGGAAATCCTATTTTTGTAGGATTCCATCCGATTTGGGGTTCTTGCTGTTCCGTTTGGTAATAATAAAGAAAATACATTTGTCCACGTATGAATAGATCGAAGACTTCCAAATTTCATATTTTTTTTCTATGTGATTACTTTGTTTCTTTATACCAGATCATAATACACAGTGGCTTCGCTATGCAATTTGATATTTACATTATGTTCCTACTACAGTTATTACTCACGCGTTTTATCAGTCTAAACATCAAAATAAATAGTATTGTTCCCAAACAGAAGCTTGTTGTTATACCGTAAGTGTAATCTTTAATCAACAGGNTATAGTTCCCTGACTCTGTTGTAGCTAGTTCACTTCAACTTCATTTCACCTCTTATATAGGACTCCCATTATATAATGTATATATGTTCGCAATATACCTGTACGGGTTCTATATGCATATCAAAAATAATCTCAATGATACATGGTGTATTTACTTTGAATATGAAATTGTATGTTCATTAGTGGAGACTCATTTTATACTATAATTACCTATAGGAAATATAATTCGTCATAGATATTGGTTCACTTGAATTCAATCACCTCATGCAAATAATTTAATTTCTACTCAACAGAATTAATTAACAGTGAGATGTAGCTTGTAGTTTATACTAGTATGACAGTAGTAATATCTACATAACTCGTCTTACTAGTTAATAAATTCAATGACTTTAGTATTTACTCAGTACCACATCCCAATAAAACAAGTTCCATTTCTATCTAATGAATAGGAAGTATTTGGTAGGTCTTCCCTCACCACAACATTCGACCAGAAGTTCATTCATAGAAGTAAACAAATTTGCAGAACATAACATTTAACCAGAGAAGGTAGAGTAACATATCTAAATCAATTTGTGGGGAGCCAATTGGAACAACCACGTTCCTCCCAACCGTAGAACAGGGAAGCCAATATACTTGCCCGATTCACCCCCTAGCTTGACCATGAGTCCATGAGGGAGAACTTGAAATCTCCTCTTTAGCAATGTCCTTCAATTCTAGCAGATTCCTTCTACCTCACACTCACTCAGTAGTGTTCATAACAACAAGGAAGAATCAATAGTCTCTTTTCCCCAGCATACTTGGCAGTGTCTTGCCTCCTCACATATGCTACTTATCCATAGAGTCTTGTTTGCCTAGGTCTTTTCCCTCCCTTGGGAATTTTTGCAGCTTTCTAAATCCCTGATTTTCAGGGGCTGCCAATGGCCAAATCTCTGATTTTCCACTTGTAACAATCAGCCCAGAGGTAGTTCCAACATGTTCCCCACTCATGGAGTCATGGTCAGCTGATTTTAACATGGTTGTTCCATTTGTCCTCCTGCAATCAATATAAAATATTATGTTTCCATACAAGTGTCATGGTCAAATAGTTAGTTGGTTCAAATCAAATCTTTGCCCAATAGTCATAATAATTAATTACAATTATTAAATTCGAAATTCGAAATTTCCATATATGGCAAAAATTTTCCAAATTCGAATTTACTAAAAACGGAATAATTTTCCAACAAATTTAAATTTCAAATAATACTTAATTTTTTTGGATGTCACATGGGCACTCCAAAAAGGAGCTGAACCAAAAGCCATTTGGACAGATATTGTAACCCAAATCTCATGGGCTTTTATAGGGGTTGCAAAATTATGGTGGGAAAATATTTCCCAAGAAAATAAAGAAGAAATAATGAATGATGCAGATCCTTTAAGAACTAAGTTTACTTCTTTAGTAAACGAATTTCTAGGTGTTTCTCCACCTGATGCAGAGAACCATTCACAACTCTTCATGAGACAAATATTATGCAATCTATATCTTCTCCATGAATACTATTGTACAATGCAAACCATGTTGTACAAAATAACAGATCATCAGAATATTGCCTACTTAAGGAACTATATTGCTTCAATGCTAGGAAAAGTTCCTGAGTTAGTCAGCAAATATTTGGCCATAAACAATATCCAATTGGAATCCTTGTCTTTTGCTTCTTTTCACCAATAGATACTTACTGCACTCCAACAGGAATGCGTCTCTTGACGAACAAAGAAAAATATGAAAAATCATTTCAATTTTAATCTAGCTATCTGTTATACTTTCAGAGAAACATATAATTATGGATGTTTCCAAGTAATTCCGAAAAAACACTCAAAGAAACAAGAATTCCATTGTTCCAAACCTAATAAGTTTGCAAATAGAAAATGTTATAATTGGAACAAACTAGACAAAAAGCTGTATAAAAGATAGCATGGCGGGTCTCCTAAAAAAAAAGATAAATATGTCTTTAGGAGAAGACAATTTCCAAGAAAAACCATAGCTTGCTATATTTGCAACAGCAAGGATCATTGGGCCAACAAATGTCCCAATAAAGAAAATAGATCTCATGCAAATATAGCAGAAATATTTTCTACTAATCAGAATCTTGTTGATTGGGATCTAACAGATTCTTCTTGTTCCGACAATGAACATTTTTTTTCTGTACAGTTATGACTTAGAATCAAATAATATTGATGAGTTACAATTCAATAATTTGAATATTCATTCTACTTCTGATGATGAATGTTCATATTTGAGTCATTGTTTCATGTTCTCTTCTCACGTTTCCATACAACAATAGATTCAGGATCTCCAAAAGCAAAAGGCAAATCTAGCACCTGGCACCTTCCATTTGAAAAATAGGCTCCAATCAAAGATTGATGATCTAGTCATACAGTTGCCTCCTATTCAGAGTATACAGTTTACAGATGAAGAGAATGAAATCCCTCATGAAGAATGGTCCAAACCAGAGTATGTTAGTATTCTGTCTCAACCAACAAAACAGTCTGAAGTTGAAATCCTTATTGAAATCTGACAAGTTGAAAATGATATCCACCTTAAAATATATTAGATGAAAACCCTAGCCAGCCATATCCAATCATCTATAATATAATTGGATCATCTAAACTCCCGGTTTATTGCTCTCACTATTGCTCGAGAAAAATCAAGTCAGCAAGAGATTTTTCCTAAACTGCTTCCACTTGGAGAAACTGAGAATTCTTCTCTCCCTGCTCTTGACATAAGCCTCATTGGAGACCGCATGGTATTAACTATTGGCATTAAAGTTTATGGTTACAAAACCTATTCTTTATATGCCCAAGTTGATACAGGAGCCATGAGTAGTTGCTTCAAATACAAGGCCATCCCATCCTATTACTCGCAAAAAACTCAAATCCAGTTTCAAGCAGTCAATAAAGAACTTATCTCCATTCAAAATTTCTCTCCTAATTTTCCACTTATCCTTGATGGGATAATAACATATGTTACTTTTTATAGTTTTGATACAGGTGCCGATATTCTTTTGGGGAAAGATTTTGTCAAAATACACATGCCTCTAATTGTAAATATTGATTCTTTATGTTTAAAAGTTCAGCAACAACATGTTAAGCTTCCTATGAAAACCAGCTATGTTATACATATCTCTCCTGATACCCCAGATACTATGAAGAAACTCTCCAAGATCTGGCAAAGATTCAGAAGATTGTTAGACATGTTGATATCCATGGACAAGAAATTCTCAAAGACATTGTTTAGAAACTAAAAGATGAATGCACATCAGACTTTCCTGATGCATTCTGGACAAGAGAGAAGTATTTTGTTTCTCTCCCCTACAGGGAAGGGTTTAAGGACACTCCATAGAAGGCATCTGCCAATAACATGAGTTCTTCAGAGAAAGATCCATGTCAAGAATAAATCCAACATCTACTGCACAAACATCTTATTGAACCCTGCATGAGTCCATGGGCTTGTCCGACATTTTATGTCAACAAGCATTCTGAACAAAAGAGAGGTAAGAAAAGACTGGTTATTAACTATAAGGAAATTAATAGTGCCTTATTACCTCTGATATATCCATTTCCACATAAAGAGATTTTATTTAGTAAACTTGCCCATGCAAATATTTTTAGCAAGTTCGGCCTCAAGAGTGGTTTCTGGCAACTAGGAATTTCTATTGAAGATAGGTACAAGACTACTTTTGTGTTTCCACGAGGGAAATATCAATGGACGGTCATGCCATTCGGTTTTACTAATGCACCTTCAGAGTTTCAAAATCATATGGAGAATATCTTCAAACATTTAAATTTTGTTCTTGACTATTTTGATGATTTACTTATTTTTAGCTGAGATGTTAATGAACACAAAAAACATTTTGATGAATTCCATTCTTTTGTTTTAAGCATAGTTTGGTACTCTCCAAGTCACCAGAAATTTTTTTAATATGTCAAACTAATATTGAGTATCTAGGACTGTAAATATCCAAAGGAACTATCTAACTACAACCTCATGTATTAAAGGATCTACTTTAGTTTCCTGATATTCTGCCTAACATAAAACAAGTTCAGCGTTTTCTTGGGTGTTTGAACAATATCAGACAATTTTATGAACACCAGGCTAAAGACACAAAAGTACTCCAACAACGTGTTAAGCCACGATCTAGCTGAGATATTTCAATGACCAAAACTATTAGAAGAATCAAGGAGAAGATTCAAAATATACCACCTCTACAATTGCCTAACATGAATCTTCCTTTTATTCTGGAAACTGATGCTTCTAATGACTTATGGGTAGTCGTTTTGCTTTAGAAACACTCTCACATGGATGAAGTACGTGCTTATGCATCGGTCACATTCAATCCTACTGAATCAAAATATCCATCTTCTCACAAAGAGATATTGGTAGTTAAAAAGGGAATCAAAAGATTCAGATTGTTCCTAAAAAGTGTTAGATTTACAGTCAAAAAAGACCTCAAGCACATGAAAGGTATGTTGCATAACAACTGGTTGCTTGAGAAAGGAAATTATTGAGTTCTCAGATGGGCTTTATGGTTATATGGTTTTGATTTTGACATCATCTACAAATCTGGGGCCGAGAATTATTTGGTGGATATGCTTTCTAGAGAAGGATCCTGCAAAGATTTAATTTTTTTTTCTTATCAAGGATCAAGCTCCAACACCTCTTCTTCTACCTACCCCATTAATGTATGTTCAAATTGTTCACTTCAGCTATGTTGGGAATGTTTTTCACAACTTCGAGACACCCTGACACCAGAACTCCAGCAGAACATTCTTCATACATGGGCCAATTCTTGGGCTGGAAGAACTATCTATAACTATACTTGGCAAAGGATTAACAATGATAGGACTCTCTTTGGGAATACTCATCCACCTCACCATATCATGCAATATGCATATATATTTGATCCGGATCTACAATGGATATATTATTTTGCAGTCCATCAGTTTGCTAAGTCCTACAGAATTGTAAGTATCATCATGTATTACAAAGATATCCAGAGTCCATTCAGATTCTGAAGCCCCTGGTTCAATTTACTTCTTCAGAAATATATACCAAGAGTTTCTTCCCTGAGGCATGCTACTCCTCAGCTATTTTTATCAATTTTGTAGACTGAAATGGCAGAAGAAGCCTTAAATTATGATACACTTCACTTCAATATTTTGTATAAGGTGTTTTTTATAATTGGGGTTTTACAAGTGACCACCAGTTTGCTTTATTTTTGTCATATGATTTCTACAGAGAATTTTATATACCATCTCATCTCCAATATGCCTTCATGCAACACTCACCATTCTTTACCTGTTTCCGAGAACATGAACCCATTTGGATGCATGATTTAGTTCCAGGCATTGTACCACCCATACCCGATGATGCTAATGACATCTATGATAACGACAATGAAGTCTATTATCCACTAATCCATGATAATTATGATTCTAACCGGAGTTGATACTTCACATGGCCTTCACATGGCTTGGTCTATTACTTTGTAAAAGGAATCTTACTTTCAACATTTGTACTTTTGCTTTTAGCTCCTTCCTCATGAAGGAATATTGTCGTTTCTACTTTTATCTTTGTACGAGGCTTTAGTGGGTTCCCTCCTAAAATAATCTCCACACTGTATCTTTACTTTGATGATTATTGTATGCCGCTTTCGTGGATTCGGGCGATCGAATCTCCACTTTGTGTCTAGTCCATGCCGAACCTGTTTCTGGGAAAAACTCTATATATACAGAGTTATTTCCTCTTTGTAGGCATCAAGTTTTAGAGAGAGCTTCTAATATAAATAAAAAGTGTGTTTTTATCTCTTGTTCTCTTTTCTTTTGAAGTTATTAGTATTTTCCTGAGCAGTCGGCCAAGAGCCGAATCAATTGTCTTTCACTCTGGTGTTAAATACTTAGATTCAAATGCCCTTCTTTTCTATGCATAGATGATAATGGTATTTATGTTCAAATGAATGGTATTTATGTTAAAATGGTATACACACACACACACAGATATATATATATATATATATATATATATATAACTCTACAGCTAGAGTTATATTTTATGAATATTTTGGAAATCCTTTTATTTTGTGTAGATTTACTGCAACTTCTAAAATATACATAGAATTCATGTAGGTCTATACTTATAGAAAAAAAATAATCTATAACAAGTATTTAACATATTCATACTTAATTCTGCATTCATAAATGTAGTTCAGAGAGTATTTCTCTTGAATGCGCAAAATCTCACCTAACAGCTAACATACACAGTAGCTCTCAATTCAATGTTACTAAATCAAGTCAACTGTAAAAGTTTTTCCATTATTTATTTCATTCTAACAACATAAGTAGATGCATTATATCAAACATACAATAGTAGGGCATTCATCCAGAAATAAGTAAAATGCATGCTATCAACTATTTAATCAACAAAACTTCAACCAGGGAAGAGTAGATGGACATATCTGAGTAAAATGATGAAACAACAAATGGAACAACCAAGTTCCTCCCAACCATAGAACGAAAAAACCAACCTACTTGTTTCATTCACCCCCTAGCCTGACCATGAATCCATGAGGGTGAACTCTAGAACTCCTCCTAAGATATTGTCCTCTTTTGGAATCAGAAAAATTCTCCTTGCCTCACACTCAACAAACCAATGCTCATAACAACAAGTGATAACCCCTCCTTAGCATACTAGGGAATGCCCTGTCTCCTCCCATATGCTATATATGCAAAAACATTTGTGCCTAGGTCTTTTCCCCTTGGGAATTTTCTCATCTTTACAAATCCCTAATTTTTAGGGGCTGCCAATGGCCAAATTCCTGATTTGTCACTTGTAACATTCAACCCTGAGGTAGTTCCATAATGTTCCCCACTCATGGAGTCATGATTAGTTGATTTCAACTTGGCTGTTCCATTTGTCTCTCAGCAATAAATATATAAAAAAATTGTTTCTTACAAGTGTCATAGTCAAAGAGTTGGTTGGGAAAATCAAATATTTGCCCAACAGTCACCAAAATTAAATTACAATTAACTAAATTCGAAATTCAGAATTGCCATAAATGACAATAATTTTCCAATTTCAAATTTACCAAAAACGGAAATAAATTCCTAAGTATTTTTCAGACTTCAATAATAATTTATTTTTGGGGATGTTACAACAATGGATAAATTGTTATCACAAAAAATTGTAGTTGATTCATATTGTTCTTGCTGCAAATCCTTTAACATTTTTCTCATCCAAATAGCTTGACAAGCTATGCTTGTAGTTGCGACATACTCAACTTCAAATGAAGAAAGAGTCACAATAGGTTTTTCCCTTGATGTCCATGACACTATACCTGTTCCAAAATGAAATGTGTGCCTAGAGGTACTTTTCCTATCATCTATGTTGCCTCCATAATCGTTGTCATTATATCCAACAAGTCTTAAATATTCTAAAGTAGAGTACATAATGGAAAAGTTTTTTATTCCATTCACATATCTCAGAATTCATTTTCCTGCCTTCCAATGATTGTTTTGGAGTTTCCATGAACCTTGAAATCAAGCTCACTCTATACATAATATTAGGTCTCGTTGCTGTCATATACATAAGGATGCCTACCAACCTTTTAAAGAGAGTGGGAACAACTTTATATATTTCATCTTCCTTACTTAACTTCATTCTTGTTATGACAGGTGTTGGGGCTGCTTTGGAATTTATCACGTAGAATATTTTCAAGATTTCATGTGTATATTTAGATTGTGAAATAAATATACCATATTTGGACTGGTGAACTTCAATGCCCATAAAATATCTCATAATCCCCAAATCAGTCATTTCAAACTCATCCTTCATGAATGACTTAAATTCTTCTATGCCAAAGTCACTTGTAAAAATAAAATCATCTACATATAAGAAAACAATCAACATATTACCTTGTTGATTGTCTTTGATGTACAATATTGGCTCATAATCACTTATTTGAAATCCATTCTGATTAAGGTAGGAATATACGCGACTGTACCAAGCTCTGGGAGCTTGCTTTAATCCATACAATGCCTTCTTCAATCTGTATACTTTGTTTTCTTGTCCTGGAATCTCGTAGCCTTGTGGTCATTCCACATATACTTCTTCAAAATGTCCTGTAGAGAATGCTAACTTTACGTCCATTTGTTAAACATGCCAATTATTATGCACAACAATAACCGAAACAGTTCTGACTATGTCCATTTGCGCAACTGGTGCAAATGTTTCATTGAAATCTATTCCAGATTGTTGTGTAAAACCCCTTGCAACTAACCTCTCCTTATGCTTCTCCACATTTCCATCTGCAACTTGCTTGGTTTTATAAATCCACTTGACACTTATCACATCCTTGTCCTTAGGTACATATACCAATTTCCATGTCTAATTGTTCTCTATGCATTTAATTTCTTCATCCATGGCTTGTGCCCATACATCATCCTTGACAACTTCTTCAAATTTTAATGGAACATTTATTTACAAAAATAGAGCAAAGACTAAAAATGAATTTGTTGTATCAACATTATAGATGTCACACAAACTTATTTTATTCATTGGTAAATTACTTGCTAATGTTGGATCTAGAGATGTAGAACTACTAGAGCTTATTTATGTAGTTTGTTGCGCTCTAGGGGTGGATTGCGCACTTGTAGATCTTACTGGAGTATTTTGAGTTGTGATTTGTGTCGCAATTCCAGTTGTGGAAGGCTTTGCTCTATGATTTATAATTAGTGTTTGACCCACTTCATCCTCCATGTCATCATGCTCGATAACATCAAGAATTATAACTGTTCTTCCTATGCTTCCATCCCATGCTTCATTTTCCACAAATTGAACATCGTGGTTAATTATAACTTTTCTTGCAACAAGATCATACAATTTGTATTATTTTGTATCTTCAAAATACCCAACAAATATACATTTATGTCCTTTTTTATCTAACGTATTTCTCATCTCATCTCAAACATGTGTGTATGCAACACAACCAAAAACTTTCAAGTGTGCAACATTATGCTTCATTCTTGTCCAGGCTTCTTGAGGAACGTTTTTTTTTCACACTTTTTGTCAGACATTTGTTCATGATGTATATCGTAATTTCTAATGCCTCAATCCAATACTCATTTAAAAAATGTTTGGATGCTAACATATTGCACTCCATATCTATTATGGTTTGATTATTCCTCTCTGTGACACCATTCTGCTGTGGTGTATACCGTGCATTGAATTGCTTGTAAATTCCATGAACTTTAAAAAAGTTTTGAAAACATCTTGAAACATATTCACCACCTCTGTCAGTTCTTAGAAACTTTATGTAGTAACCACTTTTCTTCTCCACAAGTGATTTGAATTGTTTAAAACAACCAAATGCGTCGGATTTATGTTATAGAAAATAAATCCATGTTTTTCTTGAGAAATCATCAATAAATGTAAGAAAATAGGTACTGCCTCATATAGATGTTGTTTTCATTAGTCCACAGATATCTGAATGTACAATTTCCAGATCTTTTTCTCTATATGACTTTCCAACTAGAAATGAATCTCTATGATTCTTTCCAAATATGCAACCTTCACATATTTTTTATGGTCTTTCAATTAATGGAAAACCTTTCACCATATCCTGTGTATGTAATAGCTTCATAACTCCAAAATTTAAATGTCCAAATTTGAAATTCCACATCCAGGAATCACCCTGAACTTAAGATTGGAATGTTGCCTGCAATTCTAATCCATTGTCTTCTTCTTTATTGGAACTGCGCGCACTACCTTTTTCTTCCTTGGAACAACACACACTTACTTCTCTTTCTACTTTAAATGTGACACATTCTCGGATCTAGAGCGCACATACCCACTCAACACGCTACATTTACAAAGAAAATTGAGTGGTCCAACACTTTTTCTATGAGCTCTCAATACTTACTGCACAATAGACTACACGATGTGATGATAAAACTAATAAATCGATTTCTTGTCATAAAGTCAACATTGTGCTACTCTTAGCACATAACCTCACATATAAATTTTCAGTGTAGATTCAAGAAATTAGAAACCTACTTAAGCTTGTGCAGAAACAAAGAGAAGGTATTTTCAAAGTTCTTGAACACCAACAGAACTTAGAAATACTCATAAATATATCAACACACAAATAATGGTAATAATCTTGTGGGTCGTTGTATTTTTGGAGTTACACTCCATGGAAAATAGGGTTTGTGGCTATTCCTGAAACTAGTAAAAAGCAAGTGTTTCGGGTAAAAACATCATAACTTATTCATAAGAGATCCAAATTCCGTCAGAAAAAATGTGTTGGTTAGCATACAGTATTTAGTATTCTGTGTAACATTTTCAGATCAATTTAACAAAGATTCCGTGTGGGGCACTCTCTACAAGGTCGCTCTCTAGAATAATCCATAATTCAACAAGGTGTGTGATTTTTTCCATAACTCCTTTTTTGAGAGGTTCAAAGTAGTGAAACTTGGAGGAATTGCATAAAACACACTGAATAACATTGTGTATCTGTTTCAGATCTTTATTCATTACAGGTACAAAGTTATGATTATTTCAAGTTAGGGTTGTTGACTAATACAAAACTAGTCTTGTGAGACTAAAGAAACATTTGATGAAAATGCTAGTGACTTGTTAAAGTTAAGGAAGGTTTGCAGGAATGTGATCATATACACCAGTTCTATTACAGAGTTACAAATCATATTTGGATGATGAAATTGATGGGGGCTTTTGGTTGAGGTACAAGTTGGGTACATGCTTGAGACAAGTAGTTGATGAGTTGGAACATACTTGAGGTATATAGTTGATGATGTTGGTACATATTGATGAGTCATAGTTGATGAGTACTTGACACA
>SNQJ01S0199392.1:0-13403 GCA_010110895.2 Picea sitchensis | reverse complement strand
CATAGTTGATGAGTACTTGACACATGATTGGTACATACTTGGTACATGGTTGGTTGCACTTGTTTATGGTACAGGTTGATTACATATTGTTTACAGGTTGGTGCATGGTTGATGCACATGTTTATGGTACAGGTTGATAATAGGTTGAGGTACAGGTTGATGCATGGTTGATGGATGGTTCATGTTTATTGGTACATGTTTACAGTGGTATATCTCAAAGTGATACTATGACAGTGGTTCCATCATTCTACGTTTACTTCAGGGCGGTTGGATGGGGCAAGGATAGGTTGTTGTAGCCTCCTTCCAATTGTAGCTGAAGAACATAGGGGGTTGTAGCCTCCTTCTGGTTGTAGCTAGATAATTGGGGAGTTGGAGATTCCCTCAAGTTGAAGCTTGAGAAAATAGGGGGTTGGAGCCTCCTTCCATTCGCAGCTGGAAAATAAAGGAATTTGGTCCTTCCAATGAATGTAATTCTTCAAGACATATAAGATAAAGCATTCTGTGGTTTTCTCTCGATTTGGGTTTCCACGTAAAACACAGGTGTATTGTGTATGTGTGTGATTGTTCATTTCTTATTTCTCATTATGGAATAATAATTCTACATTGATATAACACTTGGATTATTTGGAGAAAAAGGATTACAATTACGCTATTACTGACTCACCCCCCCCTCTTAGTAATCCAACAATTTATCCATTTGGAATTGGAATTATTACTTGTGTCTTCTTTTTTAATACAAAGACAAATTTCCCCATTTGGAATTGAAATTGTTAGTTGTGCCTTATTACATAATACAAAGAAAAATTTGTGGTGGGATGTTTGGAAGCCATTTATTCTCTTTGAACATGGGGAACCAACGGATTTGAGAAACAAAGACCTTGAGAAAAGAGGAACTAATCGAAAAGGTAGAAGAATAAAGAGAAAATACAACGTTACGTATGTCAAAGTGTGGGATTTTAGAAGAAGGAAATCAAATTTCTAGTGAAATAGATGTCGTTATTGTTTCTCCTCCATCACCAGAAGAAAAGCGCAAGAATTCATTAGAGAGAAATCCATCCAATATCTCATCAAGACAACTTGTTGTGGATGACCATATGATGGAGGATTTTCTTGGAGATGATTATTCAATGGATGAAAATAGAGAAGAAACTAATGTACAACATTGTAGTGAAGAAGTTTATGTGGTGCAATCTCTTGTTGAACAGTCAAATGTTATAGAAACTAGTCAATCTCATGCACACTCTCCTCCCATTGTTGATCTGCAAATGATTGAAGGGGAAACAAATACAACATTGTTAACTCCATAACAGGGGGGTCAAGAGTGCCATAATAGGGGTTCATCATCCTACCTAGATTGAGCATTGTACGATGAAGAACTACTAAACACATCCAGGTTGATTAAAGTGGTGTAACATCACTTGAAGGTAAGTTACCTAAATGTAATATTCGTTATCACTCTTATAAAATCATTAAAGAATATCTTGAACCAAAATCCGATGTTATTTAATGTCAATTATTTTTAGTTTTGTTAAAATATAGAAGTTTGACTATTGTTAGGAGAACTTTAGGCATCAAAAAAGTCAAAAGTGTAGAAACAAGTCACCATATTGTTAAAAAACTTTTAGATGATTTTCAAAGAATTGGTAATAAATATTTTTCTAAAGACCGAAATGTAGCACAACGTGTCTTGTCACAATCAATTGATACCATACCATACCATACCATACCATGTCAAGGCAAGTCAAGGCATACCATACCATACCATGGCATGGCAAGGCAAGACATACGAGACCATACCATGGTAAGGAAAGGAAAGGCATACCATACCATACCATACCATACCATGGAAAGGCAAGGCAAGGCATACCATACCATACCATGGCTTCGAAAGGCAGGGCAAGGTAAGACATACCATACCATACCATACCATACCATACCATGTCTTGCGAAGGCAAGGCAAGGCAAGACATACCATACCATGGGAAGGCAAGGTAAGGAATACCATACCATACCATGGGAAGGCAAGGTGAGGCATACCATACCATACTGATGCAGGAGCATCTCAAGCAAGCCAGCACAGAGATAAAATACAGCTGGACAAGTGCCAACGCATTTCATGTTTAAATTGTTTTGAAGTGGAATGCGCCAATCTTAAATGAGATAATTAAGAAGGAGCGCACTTGATTGTAAACGGACCTTGAGCGATCCACTTTCATCCTTAGTAGATAGAGGCATTTATGCTAGTTAATGGAAGTAGGTAGAACTAAATTCATAGATTAGACAGTTTTAGAGTGCAAGAGGGAAACGGGATATAGACACCCTCATTGTGTATTGTATAATAATTATGAAGAGCATAGAAGAGAAGCAGGAGCAGAGAATTGTGTGAAAAACACCCATGTACAAAGATTTGAATTAATAGAAATAGATTGATTCAAATTCATGGTGTCGTGTTTGTTCTTTGTGTATGTATGTTGAATGTTATGCTCATGGATGTTTACTTCCTGTTACAAATTTTCTTTATATGTTGTGTATATGATTTCGTGTTTTGAGTTTGAAGTCTGAGAGGGAGTAGGAATGAGTTTCAATTGTTTCTCTATCTAAGCAAGGATTCCTGCAAGGAGTGCAGTTGAATTGTTTGCAAGGAGTGCGTTGACAAAGGGTTCATAGATTTGTCTCTAGAAGGCTCAGTTAGATTAGCTGTTGTTCTCATTCTCACAAAAGTGCAAGTTAGGGACAGGAGCCGTGCAAGGTGTGCATTGGCTAAGTTTGAATTCAGGGTTTGAAGACCTGAAGAAGTCATTGGAGGATTGTTGCTGCAGAGAGTGCGCAAAGTCAAAGGCATTCAAGACTTGAAGTGTTTTGAAGGTTTCCGCAAGGAGTGCATGCAAGAGTCTTCTTTAAGACTCGAAGTTGAGAGAAAACTCAGGAAGGATAAAGCCTTTGAAATTGTCGAAGGAAGCACAGGAAGTTTGTGCCTGTAAGTATTGAGAAGGTGCCATACATTCATGCCGTGGGTGGACAAGTTCATGGAGGAATACTTGGTTCATTTCGCAGAGAATCGTCAAGAGGGAAGAACGGACGATCGGAATTCTCCGAGGAGAAATTTGCGAAGTCCCATGAGCCATCAGATCTCACAGAGGAGTAGGGAAGTTACAGTGAGTATTCCCAAAGGTTAAGCTCAGGAGGAGTAGAATCGTAGATCCAAACCCTAGGGGCCGTTGCATCTACTTGTGAACTTCTATTTCGGGTTTTTCGCGAGAGGAAGTCCCAAAATCTTTTCAACGGGAATCGTGAAATAATGAAACGTGAAGTTTTGAAGGTACAAAAGGATCGTGTGGGCCACAGGAATCGACAGAGTGGACAGGTGGCGTACTCTCAACAAGGAAATCAATTCGGTTGACCATTTCGGAGTTTCGTGAGTTGAAGTCCCGAAAGCCTTGCATAAGGATTCGCGAACTCACGAAGTGCAAAGTCCCGAAACGACTAGAAGTCTAGTTGTGGGGCCAGCGCTGAGAAAACATGTTGGAGTCTGACACCTTAGGATTTCGGGAATTATAGCATCAGGATTTAGGGGTTCGTAGAGCAGAGTTGTTTTTTATCACAACTCGCGAACTCGTGAAAGCCGACAAGCCGGATTTGATATCAAAGTTTCATAGTTTTGAGATTCGGGGGTCTGAGCAACAAGGCACTCGACCATAGGATTCGTGAAGTTGCAAAGTCCGATCTTCCGAAGTGTGAAGGGAGAATCCCACGAGGTTTTGTTGTGGGTGCAGATTTCCCAAAAGGGAAATAGAAGAGCTGATTGAGAGTTCTTCAGGCCTAGAGAAAGGATAATATCCTTTGTACGTGGACCTTCCGATCTGCGGTTTGCGGAGGGTTGTGTCACATACCATGGAAAGGCAAGGAATGTCAAGGAAATACATGGAAATACAAGGCATGGCATGGATTGGCAAGGAATAATATTGGCATGACAATGGCATGGAGTGGCAAGGAATGGCATAGAAAGTCAAGGCATGGCATGACAAGTCAAGGCATGGCATGGAATGGAAAGGCATGAAATGACAAGTGAAGGACATTCAATATGAGATAAGTATGTTGACCATCAAGGTGAGATAAGTATGTTGACCATCAAGATACATTCAAGATATGACATTCAAGATGAGATAAGTATGTTGACCATCTGAACGGTGGAAGATGCTTATCAAATGGCTCTGAAAGATGAAGAGAAGATGAGCCGAAAGTAGGGTCAAAGAGGGCGAGGAAGAAGTCAGCCCAGGGGAAATTTAGTTGTCCAGGAGAGAAATCAAAAGCCCAAGGAAGAGTGGAAGAAACCTCAGACTTGGATTGAGAGAGGTGGAAGCTCACACCGAGGGAAGTATGTTGATCAGAAAGGGAAATATGCTAAACAACGAGGGGAATATACTGATTCGAGAGGAGAGTATGCTGATAACAATATGATTCCTCATACCATAGGCAGAGGAAGAGGAAGAGGTGGAGTGATAAAGTGATTCACATGCGGAAAGAATGGACACAAATCTTATGAATGTCCAAATAAGAAGAAAGAGGAAGGGGAGGCTCACATTTCTGAAGCTCAAAGGAGAAATGTTGAGGCAGAAGATGTTGAAGGCGGAAGATCGCTGATGATGCAAAAATCTCTTTTGACACCAGAGAAGGAGGTGGAGAGTTCAGTCCAGAGAAGCAAACTTTTTTGGACTGCTTGCAAGACCAAGGACAGGGTATGCAAAGTCATTGTAGACAATGGAAGCACAGATAATCTCGTTTCAACCGAGATGGTAGAGAAGCTGGAGATGGAAATGATTGATCATCCAAGCCCATACAGAGTTTCATGGTTGCAAAAGGGACATCAGGTAAATGTCACTAAACAGTGTTTAGTTGAATTTAAGATAGGAGAATATAATGATAAGATCTTGTGTGATGTTATTCCTATGGATGTTTTTCATCTATTGCTGGGTAGACCATGGCAATATGATAGGAATGTGATTCATGATGGGAGGATGAACACATACACTTTAGAAAAGAATGGGAGAACTCACATGTTGCTTCCAATCAAAGATAAGGAGGTGAAACCGAAAGTAAGTAACACTGTACTTCTCATGAGTGGGAAGGAACTTATTACAGAGGTTAAGAGGAAGGAGGAACCACAATTCATTGTGGTTAGGAAGCCAAAGATTGTTTTAACCAGCACAAAGGTAGATGATTTACCAGAAGAGGTTCAGGAACTATTGGAAGAGTTCGCTGACATAGTAGTGGATGAACTACCTCGTTCGTTGCCACTGATTAGAAGCACGAGTCATCACATTTATCTCATACTGGGAGCTAGTTTTCCAAACAAATCCGTGTATAGATTGATGCCGCAGGAGAATGAAGAGGTCAAAATACAAGTCCAAGATTTGATGGATAAAGGGTTGGTCAGAGAAAGCTTGAGTCCATGCGCTGTTCCGACAGTACTTAGTCCAAAGAAAGACAGAGGCTAGAGGATGTGTACTGACTCGAGGACGATCAACAAGATAACCATCAGGTACATATTTCCATTGCCAAGGATGGATGATCTGATGGATTGCTTGAGTGGGGTGAATTTTTTTTCGAAGATTGATTTGAAAAGTGGATATCACCATATTCGCATGTGAGAAGGCGACGAATGGAAGACAACATTCAAGACTAACAAAGGGCTGTATGAATGGATTGTTATGCCGTTTGGCTTAACAAATGTGCCAAGTACTTTCATGAGGCTGATGAATGAAGTCCTCAAGGATTTCATCGGAAAATTTGTTATCGTATATCTTGATGATATATTGATTTTCAGCAGAATGGAGGCTGAACATCTGAAGCATTTGGCTACAGTGATGAAGAGGCTATAGTAGGAGAAGTTGTTGATAAACATGAAGAAGTCCTCATTCATGAAGATAGAGCTCATTTATTTGGGATCGTCATATCTGCAGATAAGTTGAGGATGGATCCAGATAAGGTGGAGGTAATCAAGAATTGGCCATCACCGAAGAATATATTTGAGGTGAGAAGTTCTCATGGATTGGCTTGTTTCTACCAAAAATTCATCATAAATTTCAGTGGAATTAGTGCAACGATGATGGACACAGTGAAGAAAAGACATAAATATTTTCACTGGACAGAAGAGGCTGAGAAAAGCTTCAATTTGTTGAAGAGGAAAATCACGGAACAACCAAATTTGGTGTTGCTGGATTTCCGAAAGACATTTCAAGTGAAATGTGATGCAAGTGGATTTGCAATAGGGGCAGTCGTGAGTCAAGAAGATAGACCAATAGCATACTTCAGTGAGAAGATGAATGAAGCGAAAGTGAAGTACTCCACATATGACAAGGAGTTTTATGCTATTATTCAGGCATTGAAGAAATGGAGACACTACTTGATTCCCAAGGAGTTTGTCTTATATAGTGATAATCATGCATTGCAATTTGTGACTCAACAGGAAAAGTTGAATCAGAGACATATTAAATGGGCTGAGTATATGAAAAATTTCACTTTTGTGATTAAACATATTTCCGGTATTGCTAACAAATTTGTTGATTCTTTGAGCAGGAAGTGTTTGCTATTGCAAGAGTTCAAAGTCAAAACGTTGGGTTTTGATGATCTTAGGAACATGTATGCAGATGATCCATATTTTAAGGAGGCACATGAAACAACTGAGAATCCAGTTCTCAGAGATAAAATCCAATGGGCAGAATACATGATCCAGGAAGGATTGTTGTTTAAGGGCAACCAACTTTGTATTCCAAAATGCTCCATGAGGGAGAATTTGCTAAAGGAGAAACATAGTGGAGGATTGTCCGGACACTTCGGTCATGACAAGACGTTCTTAAAGCTAAATGAGTCATACTTTTGGCCAGGAATGTGAGCAGAAGTTAAAATATTTGTGGCCAGATGCAAAATTTCTCAGCATTCGAAAGTAAGGAGGCAAAATGCAGGTTTTTATCAACCATTGCCCATACCTGAGAGGTCGTGGGATGCAATCAGCATGGATTTCATATTGGGATTGCCAAAGACACAAAGAGGGTTTGACTCAATATTTGTGGTAGTGGATAGATTTTCCAAAATGGCACATTTCATTCCATGTCAGAAAACCAGCGACGCAACTCACATTGCAAACCTATTTTTCAAAGAAGTCATTCGACTTCACAGTTTACCAAGGAGCATAGTTTTGGATAGAGATACAAAGTTCATAGGACACTTCTGGAGAACTTTATGGAAGAATCTAGGAACTAACTTATCATTTAGTTCAGCTTATCATCCTTAGACAGATGGATAGACAGAAGCTATGAACAAAAGTCTGGGAGATTTTCTCAGGAGCTTGGTGACAGAACACCACAACCAGTGGGACAACATATTACCACAGGCCAAGTTTGCTTATAATGACTCAGTAAATAGAAGCACAGGGTAGAGTCCATTTCATATTGTTTATGGCATACAACCGAGAGGGATTTTTGAGTTGATGGATTCATGATTGAATGAAACTAGAAGTGCTAGTGCAGAAGATTTCACAGAGGCGATGAAGGAACTTCATAGCCAGGTGAAGGACCGATTGCAAAACTCAAACCAGCAGTATAAGTGAAGAGCAGATCAACACAGAAGACAACTTCAATTTGAAGTTGGTGATTTGATTCTCGCACATTTGAGAGAGGAAATATTCCCAAGAGGAATATATAATAAACTAAAAATGAAGAAAATTGGACCATGTAGGGTATTGAGGAAATTTGGGGAAAATGCTTGCGAGGTTGAATTACCCGATGGGATCAGAATTTCTCTGATATTCAATGTTTCGGATTTGTACCCATATAAAGCCGAAGAAATAGAGGCAATTAATAAAAAGCCAGAGGTTCAGTGGAGAAAATAGATGCCAGTTGTAGAAAATCCGCAGATGGAGTGCATACTGGATAAAAGAATTGGTAAGAAGACCAGAAGAAAAGAATACTTTGATTATTTGGTCAAATGGAAAGGCCATCCAGTTGAAGATGCCAGCTGGGAGAATGAAGCAGAGATTCAGAAGCATGGACAGACCATGCGCGAGCTCATGGACAGGAGCCCATGAAAAATTTCAAGCGAGGGAGTATGATGCAGGAGCATCTCAAGCGAGCCAGCGCAGAGATAAAAGACAGTTGGACAAGTGCCAGCGCATTTCATGTTTAAATTTTTTTGAAGTGGAATGCGCCAATCTTAAATGAGATAATTAAGAAGGAGCACACTTGATTGTAAATGGACCTTGAGCGATCCGCTCTCGTCCTTAGTAGATTGAGGCATTTATGCTAGTTAATGCAAGTAGGTAGAACTAAATTCATAGATTAGACAGTTTTAGAGCGCAAGAGGGAAATGAGATATAGACACCCTCATTGTGTATTGTATAATAATTATGAAGAGCATAGAAGAGAAGCAAGAGTAGAGAGTTGTGTGAAAAACACCCATGTACAGAGATTTGAATTAATAGAAATAGCTTGATTCAAATTCATGGTGTCGTGTTTGTTCTCTGTGTATGTATGCTAAATGTTATGCTCATGGATGTTTACTTCCTGTTACACATTTGCTTTATATGTTGTGTATATGATTTCATGTTTTGAGTTTGAAGTATGAGAGGAAGTAGGAATGAGTTTCAATTGTTTCTCTATCTGAGCAAGGATTCCTGCAAGGAGTGCAGTTGAATTGTCCGCAAGGAGTGCGTTGACAAAGGGTTCAGAGATTTGTCTCTGGAAGGCTCAGTTAGATTAGTTGTTGTTCTAATTCTCACAAAAGTGCAAGTCAAGAACACGAGCCATGCAAGGTGTGCATTGGCTAAGTTTGAATTTGGGGTTTGAAGACCTGAAGAAGTCATTGGAGGACTGTTGCTGCAGGGAGTGCGCAAAGTTGAAGGCCTTCAAGACTTGAAGTGTTTTGAAGGTTTCCGCAAGGAGTGCGTGAAAGAGTCTTCTTTAAGACTTGAAGTTGAGAGAAAACTCAGGAAGGATAAAGCCTTTGAAATTGTCAAAGGAAGCACAAGAAGTTTGTCCCTGGAAGTATTGAGAAGGTGTCATAAATTCGTTCCGCAGGTGGACAAGTTCGTGGAGGAATACTTGGTTCATTTCGCAGAAAATCGTCAAGAGGGAAGAATGGACGGATGGAATTCTCCGAGGAGAATTTTGTGAAGTCCCGTGAGCTGTTAGATCTCATGGAGGAGTAGGGAAATTACAGTGAGTATTCCCAAAGGTTAAGCTCAGGAGGAGTAGAACCGTAGATCCAAACCCTAGGGGTTGTTGGATCTACTTGTGAACTTCTATTTCGGGTTTTCGCGAGAGGAAGTCCCGAAATATTTGCAACGGGAATCGCGAAATCACAAAGCGTGAAGTTTCGAAGGGACAAAAGGATCGTGTGGGCCACATGAATCGTCAGAGTGGACAGGTGGCATACTCTCGACAAGGAAGTCAATTCGGTTGACCATTTCAGAGTTTCGTGAGTCGAAGTCCTGAAAGCCTTGCATCAGGATTCGTGAACTCGCGAAGTGAGAAGTATCGAAACGATGAGAAGTATAGTTGTGGGGCCAATGCCGAGAAAATGTGTCGAAGTCTGACACCTCGGGATTTTGAGAATTATAGCATCAGGATTTCAGGGTTCGTAGAGCAGAGTTGTTTGTTATCACAAATCGTGAACTCGTGAAAGCCGACAAGCCGAATTTGATATCAGAGTTTCAGAGTTTCGGGATACAAGGGTCTGAGCAACAAGGCACTTGACCATAGGATTCATGAAGTCGCGAAGTTCGATCTCCCGAAGTGTGAAGGGAGAATCCCACAAGGTTTTGCTGTGGGTGTAGATTTCCCGAAAGGGAAATAGAAGAGCTGATTGAGATTTCTTCGGGCCGAGAGAAAGGAGAAGATCCTGTGTACATGGACCTTCCAATATGTGGGTTGTGGAGGGTTGCATCACATACCATGGCAAGGCAAGGAATGTCAAGGAAATGCATGCAAAGACAAGGCATGGCATGGATTGGCAAGGAATAATATTGGCATGACAATGGCATGGAGTGGCAAGGCATGGCATAGAAATTCAAGGCATGGCATGACAAGTCAAAGCATGGCATGGAATGGAAAGGCATGAAATGACAAGTGAAGGAAATGCAAGGCATGGCATGGCAAGGCAAGGCATGTGAATGCATGGCATGGCAAGTGAAGGAAAGGAAATGCATTGCATGACATGGAAAGACAAGGAATGAAAAGTAAAGGTAGGGCGAGGAAAGGCATGCCATGGAGAGGCAAGGCATGCCATGGCATGGAAAGGAAAGGAATACATTTCCTTCACTTTCCTTTCCTTCACTTGCATACCTTGAATACCTTTCCTTCACTTGCATACCTTGGATACCTTTCCTTCACATGAATTTCCTACACTTTCCTTTCCTTGCAAGGAATACCATACCATACCATACCATACCATACCATGGCAAGGAAAGGCATACCATACCATACTATATTATAGCACGGCAAGGAAAGGCATACCATACCATGCCAAGGATACCATACCATAACATACCATACCATACCAAGGAAAGGAAAACCATACCATACCATACCATACCAAGGCAAGGAAAACCATACCATACCATACTATACAATACCATACCATGGAAAGGAAACACAAGGCATACCATACCATACCATATCATACCATGTCAAGGAAAGGAAAGAAAATGTGAGGCAAGGCATACCATACCATATCATGGCTTGGCAAGGCAAGGAAAGGAATACCATACCATACCATACCATGGAAAGGAAAGATAAGGCATATCATACCATACCATACCATACCATACCATAGCATGGCAAGGCAAGGCAAGGCATACCATACCATACCATGGCTTGGCAAGGAAATGAAAGGAATACCATACCATACCATCCATGGCAAGGCAAGGCAAGACATACCATACTAAACCATGGCAAGGTAGGGCAAGGCAAGGCATACCATACCATACCATGGCTTGGAAAGGCAAGGCAAAACAAGGCATACCATACCATACCATACCATGCCAAGTCTACCATCCCATACCATACCAAGTCAAGGTAAGGCATACCATACCATACCATACCAAGGCAAGGAAAGCAAAGGAAATGCATGGGAAGGAAAGGCATGCAAAGGTAAGGCATGGCATGGATAAAATGTCTTGGAAATACATAACATTGGCATGGAAATGGAATGGCATGGAAAGGCATGGAAAGACATGTAAAGGAAATGCAATGCAAGTCATGGCATGGCAAGGCAAGGTGATGAATGGCATGGAAAGGCAAGGAAATGAAAGGCATGGAATGACAAGGCATGGCATGGAAAGGCATGGCATAGAAAGACATGAAAAGGAAAGGCATGGCATGGGAATCCAAGGAAAGGCAAGGAAATGCAAGGCATGGAAAGGCAAGGAAATGCATGAAAGGCAAGGCATGGCATGGCAAGGAATGACATGGCATGAAAAAGCAAGGAATGGCATGGAAAGGAAATGAAAGGAATGGAATGATAGGGCATGCAAAGGAAAGGCATGGAATTTCAAGGAATGGAAAGGAAAGGAAAGGAAAGGAACATAAATGAAATGGCATTCCATGGTATGTCTTGGCATGGAAATGTCATGGCATGGCAAGGCCTGGCAATTGCATGGAAATGTCATGGAAATGGCATGGCATGGAATGGAAATGGTGTGGCATGCAATGGAATGGCATAGCTTGGAAAGGCATGTCATGTCATGGGAATGGAAGGAAAATCATGGCATGGCATGGCATGGAAAGGAAAGGAATGGCATGGAAAGTCAAGGAACGACACGGCATGGCATGACAAGGAAAGGCAATGTAAGGCATGGAATGGCATGAAAAGGTAAGGTAAGGAAAGGAATTACATGACATGGAATGGCATGGAAATTCAAGGCATGACATGGCATGGAAAGGCATGACATGGCATGGAAAGACAAGGAATGACATGAAAAGGCATGGCATGGAAATAAAATGTGAGGCATGGAATGAAAAGACATGAAAAGGCAAGCATGGAATGGAAAGGTAAGGAAAGGAAAGGCATGGAAATGGCATGGCATGGCATGGTATGGCATGGCTTGGAAAGGCATGGAAATGGCATGGCATGGAAATGGTGTGGAAATGGAAATGAAATGGAAATGGAATGACATGGAATGGATTGGAAAGGCATGACAATGGCATGGTAATGGAATGGAATGACTTGGAAAAAGCATGGCAATGAAATGGAATCAACAGGTTTGTGGGATTGGGTTTGGGAGGGTTATTTGTCTCCTTGTGTGCTCTAGCCCACAAATTGGGTAGGAATGTGCAATAAATTCTCATATATGGTGAAGGGAAACGAATAATTGTTTCAAGTCTCCCTGGAGGAATTTTTGTAGCATAGAATTACTTTCTATGGCATGCCATGAAATGTAACCTCAAAAGCTTTATTTGTAGGTGGAAATGATACCCATTCTAAGATCTAGTTTCCATGTGAACTCTCTCATTCTATTGATCAAAATCAATAAGTTTAGTGGACATAATGAAAGAATAAATAAATGTTATTAATAATTGATGGGTTTAACAAAATTCACATATACCGACAACTTAATCTAAACAAACATGAGTGTATTAATGAGTCATTGACTAGTGTTTTTGGCATTTATTAAGGGTTACACATAAATCAAATTATTTTATATATGTCATGCATAGAAAGAGGGGAATAATGTGTGTACCCTATAAAATGGTCAAATTATGGATTGAATCAACTAAGAAACTAACCACTAGTATTCTCAAAGGAATGTCAATGGAAGAATAGGGTCAAGTTTTTGTGCTAAGGAGACGAGGAATACTCGGACTTATACATAGAGGAGAAAATAAATATTTTTATCATGTTTCTCTAGTAAGAGAAAAAGTTATAGTTTTGTGGCATTTGAAAACCCTAGTGCTACCCAATGTTCTTGTTATCGAGAAGATAGAGGGCATTTATCTTGTATAAGTGTGGGATACAATTGTAGGTTCCAAAAAGGACTTATCACTGTGTATGCTACCTTGTTGATGATCTCTAATGGAGTGAGCTATTGGCTAATGTTATCTTATGGTTTCCATTGTTAGGGTTTGAAGAGAATGACTTCTAACAACCCATGATAAGATATTGGTAGGTGCATGTGCTGCGTATTCTAAATATATATGAAGTGTTTGGGTTGTCCAAGTGTTGTGTACTTTCATAATTTAATTTTAGCTTATGTCGTCTTCGTAATTGAGTAATTGTAGTACTAGTTATGGAGGTTAATTTGAGATAACATTGAGTTGATATTGTTAAGTGATTTACAATTATGTAGAAGATAAATGAGAAAATTTATTTCTATAATAAATTATTGTAATATGCCATTTTTAAGGTCACAA
>SNQJ01S0199391.1:1535-17078 GCA_010110895.2 Picea sitchensis | reverse complement strand
AAATAGCACTTTGAATCAGATAGCAATGTTCACAGGCCTCTTCGAGGGGGAAACCTCCAATCGAGCAGCGCTCTGTTACAATAATATCCAAGCTAGGGTTCTCATACCCTCAACTCCTATTTATACTAAAAAGAAGCATCTAGGGGAAGATCCTTGTAGAAGCGGAAGCTTCTATTAGGTCTTCTTACATCCGCCTTATTCTATTTTATTGAAAGGTCTTATTAATATTGACCTTTATTACATCCGAATACATTGATCTACCTATGTGCGGGTTAGGACCTTAACAGATCATTACTACAACATAATCCATACTTTCCATTTCCTGGCCCTCCACAACCCATGGCTCCACCACAAGGACACCCTCAAGATGGGGTTAATTTTATTCAAACCTCTCCCATTCAACAATATCAAAGTTTTGAACAACCAAATATGAAAAATCCAACCCATTAGTCGAATAATGCTGAAAAGAAAGGAAAAAACTGGAACAATAACAACCCGGGTCAAGGCGAAAATCACCCCCAACAGAACCAACGTACTGGGGGAAACCAGAACCAAGGGACTCATAACCCTCAGGGGGGAAACAACAATAAATGTCAAGGGAAGAATAAAAATAACCTTCGAACCAACTTCCCCTGTGCCCTTTGTGGTGAGTTCATACATTATACTCATCATTGCCCCCAAATCGTTGATTTTAAATGGATGAAAGACTCAGTGAAAGGACCTCATCCTCCAACATTGCCTGCCCCTCAGCAGGCCCCACAACAATATGTGAAACAACCACCCCCATTCGTGCTACAAAAACCCATTCCACACCAAGGAGTGATGAACACACAATAGGACATGCAGCCCACCCCACCACAGTTGGGACAATATCTCAATCGAAGGAATCCCACAGATCATACTATCCTCCTCACTAGTGAGGAAGAAGTCCTTCTACAAACACGTAGTCATCAATACCATGCACCCTTTGAGTCTCCTCGCATTCCCCCACAAACAATCCCAACACCAACGAGACCCCCTTTGATGATCCCTCTCCCTAGCACATAAACCCCTCTTCACATCCCTCACATCCCATTACATAGGAATGTCCACAACCCACAGGCTAGGATGGCTCATAATTACAGTTTGGTCAATGACTTGGCACAATCCCCGACTGCCATGTCAGTCTTAGAAGTAATTCAAGCTTGTCCCACTCAGCGGAAGTCATTAATTTCCACCTTGGGGGAAGTCGACCCTACGGATACTCAACTCATCAGATTTGATATCGATAGCAGAGAACCTCGCCTCCCCGCTCTCATCACTTTTCAAATCCCCGTTCAATTTTGGAACATTACAGTTCATCGGTGCATCATTGATGAAGGTGTGTCCACATGCATCATGTCCAAATCTGTATGGTAGAAACTTGGTTCCCCCAAACTCATACCATATTCCATTACCTTAAGATCTTATGACAGACGACCATCTTCTCCCAAAGGGCTCTTCCAAAATGTCCTTGTAGAACTCGGGGGAAAGATCATTCTCATTGACATTGAGGTTATCGATGCCCCACTCGATTACAATATCTTGTTTGGTCGTAGCTACATGTACGCTATGAATGAAGTTTCCTCTTTCGTTTTTCAAACCATGATGTTCCCCCATAATGGGAAAATCATTACCATTGATCAAGTTTCACATTATGAGCCTAACCCTTCTGCCAACATCGATAACATTCTCCCTCTCGTCCATAATAATCCTGAGACGTACCCACTCATCGAAATGGGGCCTAGAATTTTCAAAGAGACGTCCTTGTTAGGAACGTACCATGGTGCACCACCACTCATCCATCCTTCCAATCAGGCATGTGTCGTCTCATCCAAAGGAACTAACATTAAGGATACCCTTCCTCCTAGTGAGGCTTCTCTTATATCTGATGTCCCACTAGTCGCAGAGCTCCTCCCTCAAGAATCTCCAACAAACTCGTCAACTCCACTAGTTCATGATCTCACCTCACCCCAAGGCCATATCCCCGTTTCGGAAGCAGTTCCCCAAGCCATTACTCAAATCCATTTCTTTTACCCCCCACCAGGTGTACAGGCTTTCCAGGTCGATGTAACGCTTAACCTCCCTAATATGGTGCTAGTAATCCCAGTTTGGTATTTACATCCACCTGAGATGGTTCCTCAACCATTCCTCCCCCCCAAAACAGAAGGAATCTTGATGCATATTCCCATACTTACTCCCACAATACCCCCTACACCCCCACTCACTAACCCCCCTGCCACAACTGGGGGCAGACGAAAGAATAAGGAGCCCACATCTCCACTTCCCCCATGCATCCAACCTCCTTGCGTGTTCTGCGAGAAAGACAGACACCCCACCAACAAATACCCATCTCTCCCCGAGTTACATAATCTCACCCAACTTCCTTGAGCACCACCACCGCTCATCGCTTCCTCCAGTATTGTCACTATCCCATAGAACACAAGTAACAAAGGACTGCAAACCAAATTCGCATGCGCCATCTGTTCAGAGTATGGCCATTACACACACCATTGTCCAGTGTTACCTGAATTCTGATAGACACTAATAGTTGCACCAAAGTTTTCAGCAAACACCCACCCCAACACCTATCACTGACATCCAATATATCACAATATCATTCAACGAATGTATGAGGTGCCCTTTCTCTCTCTATGAATCCTTAGATCATTTCTCATATCAATGTCCTATGATCATTGAATATAGGCAATGACAAGTGACCCTAATTCAAACTCCTACACCCCCTACAGAATCGATGACTAACACTACCCCCTCACCAGAGATTCTTCATATTATTTCTCCTAAGCTAGAAACACTCCCCACTCCTCCATGGTTCTTGGATGACTTATGTGAGGATTTACCCCCAAATCCCCCCAATTCTCCCATTCATTTCCCCACGGAAATTTTACACCCAACTACCATTTATAGCCCTCAGTATCTCGACATTTGGTTTATGTCAAGAGAACCATCACAATCTCATTGCGACATCCCTCTTGCTTCTTCACCACCAAAATATAACCACACAGTGATAGTCAACGATAACACCCTTTTAGATCCCTTGTATTCCTGACAATTCCACAGTGACAAGGACATACTCGAGGAATTAAGCACCCCCGACTACCCATGGGATGTGCTACACCACAGAGTGCCCTTTCTTTCACAGGAAGCCTTCACACCTCCTAACCAACACCCCATATACACAGTCGAAACCAAGGATTTTATCTCATCAGGGCATATCGACTGGTTCAATAACCCTATCCCTGCCCCTGATGCTTTTGAAGAAGGCAATAGGGCCAACATTTCCACTACCATCAAAATTGATATTTCCATCAAAAATGGAGTCGTTGAGGAAATCACCATTGCCGCTGCATGCACTCCTGAAGAAATCACCACCTACAAAACCCTCTTCAAAGAATACCAGGATATTTTTGCGGTCATACACAGAGATGCCTGACCTTGATCCCTCTATTGTCGAACATTGCATAGACACCTAGCCTGACATCACACTGGTTCACCAAAAACAACGACCTCTACACCCGTACAAAGCAGTGGCCATCAAAGTCGATATTGATAAATTACACGTTGGTGGGTTCATCTACCCCATCACCTATACCTCATGGGTCTCCAACCCTGTCCCCGCTAACAAAAAAATAGGGCACCATCCGTGATCCAGATTGTTTTTGGCATGAAATGAGATCATAGATATAATAAATAAATGCACAAAGATATCATAGATATTCAATAATATAACAGAAATATATTAGAGATGGAACCATAAACACAGAGATACAGTAATACACGATTTCGATTAATGAAATAAATGTACAAAGACTATAAAAACACAGAGTGAAAGACTCGCTAGAATGGTGGCAGCTTATCTCTGAGAAGAGATGTGACGGCTACTCGCATTTGCAAGAATATGATTACAATGAGTCTCTCAAGGCCTTTTTACAATAAAAAGGAATGCCAATATTCCTATACATCCAAAAACCTAACCCTAGGAGATGAAGCGCCAAAACTCATGTGGGCCCCATTTGGGTAAGTTAGTACATCAACTTCTCGGGGTCGTAACTTTTGCATATGATTTTCGTTTTAGGTGTATGATAGCTCGTTGGAAAGGTATCATTGAGGAGATTCATTTTGGGGGCTCAATCATGCCTATGGATATCATTGAGAACCTAGATCTTGAAAAACCTTCATCTACGCCCTCAAAATGGCCCCGGAAGTTAAAACCTGCTAAAAATAGTAATGGCCAAAATTGCTAGAAAATTGTTTTGAGCCAGTCTGAAAAGGTGGGTGGCCACCGATATCCACTTGGATCAATCCGTTTATGCATATAATTTCATGATCTCAATCACTTCTGTCCCAAAGACAACTTTCCAATGCCTTTCATCGATCAAATTATCAACAACTACGCAGGCCACGAGGCTTTATCCTTCATGGATGGTTTCTCTAGCTATAACCAAATCCACATCCATCTAGATGATCAATAAAAAATTGTATTTACCACACCTTGGGTTACTTTTTCATATTGTGTCATGCCTTTTGGCCTAAAGAACGTTGACACAACTTTTCAACAGGCTATGACATACATTTTTCATGATCTGGCTCATATCATCCTCACATACTTGGACGACCTCACAGCTCGATCCAAAAAATGCACCCAACATCTTGATGATTTACGAATCATCTTCCAAAGGTGTCATCAGTACAACATCCGCTTGAACCCCCTCAAGTGCGTGTTCTGTGTCACTATCAGGTTCCTCCTAGGGTTCATCATTTCAAAAAGAAATATTACCATGGATCCCCTCAAAGTCCATGCCATCACAAAAATTCCACCCCCTCGGAATTTATGCCAACTCTAGAGCCTACAAGGAAAAGATATTTTTTTATGGCGATTTGTCCCAGACTATGCCACTCGACCACATAGTTTCCTTCACTTACTATGCCATGACATCCCATTGCACTAGGATGAACATGCCCAAAAATATTTCAACGATCTTAAAATGGAACTCTCCAACGCCCCTCTAATTAGTTCACCCGACTATAATAATGACTATATCCTCTACATATTAGCGTCAACCGTCTTAGTAGCAGGAGTTCTCGTTCAAATAGGAGATGATCATGATCATGTCATTTACTACATTAGTAAAAGCCTCTCAGGGCCACCCTTGAAGTATAATCATGAAAAGAAACTAGCCCTTGCAGTCATCCTCGCAGTCCAGAAACTGTGCCATTACATTCTTCTTCGCACAACCAAAGTCATAATAGATTCCAACCCCATGCAATACTTGCTCAATTGTCGACAAATTAACAGTAAATTTTCCTTATGGATCGTTATCCTTCAGGAGTATGATCTCAAATTTTCAACACCCAAGACCAAGAAAGCTCTCATCCTCAACGAACTCATCATATCCTTCGCCTCCGATACTACCAGTTCCCCCATCAATACCGACTTCCCCGATTAACATATATTTTTCATCACTTCAAATGATCCTTGGTATGGTGGCCTCCTCATCTACCTCCGAACCCAAAATTTCGGTAACCAACTCTCATGAGATGATCGTCATTGTATCCACCATCAGGTCCCCCGCTATCTCCTCATCCGAGATATCTTATATTGGTGAGGGGTCGACACCATACTGCATCGATGCTTGACTATTGATGAGGCCGATAGAGTCTTGAACGACTGACATAGCATCACATGAGGGGGCCATCTCTAGGGGATGTCCACTGCTCAGAAAATCATCCGCACAGGTTACTTTTGGCCTACATTATTTCACAATTTCATTCATGCCATGAAGCGATGCGATAAATGCCAGATTTATGCCAACAAAGCATGAGCACCACCTTCTCTTCTACACCCAGTCATTACTGCAGGCCCCTTTTGTAAATGGGATATCGACTTCATGACTTGCAACCCTCCATCCAACAATGGACACAAATACAACATCGTCGCAGTTGATTACTTCACAAAGTGGGCTGAATCTATGCCTACCTTCAACAACACCGCTGACATCGCATCACGTTTTTTATTTAATCACGTCATATCCCACTTTGGAGTACCACTCCAACTAGTCTCTAATAAAGGGAAACATTTTGAGAATGAGATTTTCGTCAAACTCTCATCCCAGTTAGGATTATCCCACGAGTTCACCTCATCATATTACCTTTCAGTACAATGGACAAGTCGAAGTAGTTAACAAGGTCCTCAAGACCATGTTACAGTGCACGGTTAACAAACATAACACCAATTGGCATCATATGTTATTTTTCGCGCTATGGGCTTACCGTATGGCTGCGAAAACAACCACTGTTTTCACACCATTTCGTCTAGTCCACAGGGTCGAGGCCACTCTTCCTATCGAGTGAAAAATTCCTACCTTACGCACCACAATTGAGTTATTACCCAACACTGTTACAATGGAGCAACATTTGCTAAACTTAGAGTCCCTGGATGAAGATCGTCGATCTTCATTATAGAACAATGAGGCAACAAAAAAATGGTCAAAAGCCACCTTTGATTTCCATGTCAATCTTCACTCATTTCATCAAGGCGACCTCATCCTTGCTTATGATATCACTCATGATACCCTCGGTCATGGAAAATTTGAGTCAATGTGGCATGGCTCTTACACTATCCAACATTGCCTCACTAAGGGTGCATACATCCTGGCTTCCCCCGAGGGCCTCTCTCTCAAATAACCTGTCAATGGGTTGTACTTAAAGAAATTTTACGCCTGAGCATAGCCATTTTACACTAGGTTATTTCTTTTGTAGTGTTTTTAATCTTTTTTCCACACCTCACGTCTAAAATATCATTTGTGTTATTGACAAATGCCTCCTCCATCGGCCTACCACATCAGTTACGCCGACGACACCAGCCGTTGGACACAGAATATCGCTTTGGTTGCTTGGGCCCTCTATTCCCCCTCACATGAACTGATCCACTCTAGCGACATATCTTTGGGCTCTTCAACCAACAACCAAGCCAAGTACACTGTCGTCATTGGTCTCCTCGCTAATGCTAGCAATCATCGTATTCGTCACCTTAGCGTCTTACTTTACTCCCAACTGGTCGTCCTCCAGGTCAACAATGTGTACCGTGTCTGCGATCCTTGCCTCTTTCAAAAATACCTACAAGTTAGACTTTTATCTCGACATTTTGATTTCATTACATTTACACATATTCCAAGACAATTTAATCAAATCACAGATAACCTAGCTAACATTGTACTAGATTGGCATATATCACATCAAGACACTTTTACACACACATCAACCATTAGAAGTCTGTCATAGCATATAGATTAGACATCATAAACAACATTTAAAAATTCTCACACACATGTGAACATCACAAATACCCCAAAATGTATATCCATATATATATATATATATATATCAGTCAAAAGTGCCATCAAAATGTTTACACAAAAATAGAGTACATCCTGTACAAAATCGGTAGGCCAGTGAACCACCTCGGTACAAAACTGGTGTCATTACACCAAATGGGCTCACCAACCTATATAATATACAAAAATACACACAGAGACACTCATGGTGCCTCTAGAGCACCACCACCTGGCCCTCCCTCAGGAGGTGGTGCCCCACCTGCTATCAGTCCCTCCAGACTTGGAGGTAACCGCCCAGTCATCGCAACACCTGCTACTGTTGCTCGCTGAACCATGGTCCACCACATCAATGGAAGCCCCACACACTACTCTAGGATTCCCTCATCCTAGATATGCGACCACATGCCCTCAGGCACTCCCTGTAGCACCGCCTCCAAGCGACGACGAATATCCTCAAAATCTCCCTCGGCCTCGACCGAAGGAGCATGTGATGGCCCTGCACCAGGGTCATCGAAATGGCATCTCCTAGCCACTCTCTCATCGCCATATAGTCTCACCTCAACATCCTCATATCTTCATCTCTCTCCTGCCCATGGATCTCCCCGCGGAGGCCTCACCAGCCCTTGATGAGCTGACGCTCTAACCAACTCAATCTCATGCCCGCGAGGTCCCACATCTGCACATACAAAAAACAAATGATAACATCAACATCCATCTATAAATAATACACATGTTATACTATCTAAATATCAAAACATCAAAAAATCACATCATACCTCGACGGTCAAACACCTCTCCTGGAGGTAACACCATATCTGGATCACCTCGGAAGTCCACCCCACAGTACGGATACTGCAGTATGATCTGTTGCATCTACCGCCACACCTGTGCAGCCTCGACCGTAAAATAATGGCCACCCTCCCCACCATCATGGTGAATCAAAATCCTATACCACCACATCAATCATGGCTCTCGCGCACCAGGTGCACCCAATAACACTCTAGGGCGCAACATCGACACCCTCTCCAGAAACCATGCAACCAAGATGGACCCAAAAGAGAACTCCTTTGATTCCACAACCCCACACCTGTCGAGTTGCCCTACCATCTTGGCATGTTGCGTCAAGCCCCAGGAAAAATTCTCTCCTGCCAGTGCCCTCTCCATAATTCTTAGCTAACCACCACTGATCCACTGAGTCACGAGGGACCCATATACCCTCAGAACCATTGCTTCTATAGAGCGATGAACTAGGGCATCCATAGCCCCAATACTCACAACGAATCCTGACATAAAATTATCCCTCATATAGTACCTCTGGCCTAAGGTAGCCAATTTCCCATCCCCAGGTAATACGGGCTCTGTCGTTAGGGGCGTTCCCTGAAAAGGGAGCATAGTCAGAAAATATACATCCTCCACCGCAGTGAAGGCCAATTTCTCATCCCGCACCATAAAACAATGCAGATCCAAAGTCCACATCCGAATAAATAACTATAGGAGGTACTCATGGGCCTGTATCAAGGGGCTCTCAAAGAACTTCAACAGCCCATAAGCCGCTAAAGTGTCACAAACCATCAGTTCCTTAATGGCCATAGCCTCCCTGAGTTGTGACCAATCCCTCTCTCTCCAATGAACTGGCATCATCCAAATGATCACCTGCAACCACATAATCCAGTTCTCAATTAGCCATCTCAAACATAAACACATTAACATCTCCAAAAAAGACAAATTTTTCACCCGTCGTCTTTGCCCCCCAGGTGCGGTTGTTTAACCCCATAGGCACATACACATGCACACCTGTTAACCCCATAGGCACGCACACATGCACTCATGTTCATCTCATAGGTGTGCACACATGCACACCTGTTCATCCCACAGGCGTGCACACATGCACACATGTTCATCCCACAGGTGTGCACATATGCGTGCCTGTCTGTCATATAGAGGTGCTTTCATGCACCCCTGCCACATATACAGACACACATCATAGCGCACATGTTCACAACACAGTTGCACACTCGTGTGCAATTTTTTAGCTTACAGGCACACATACCATGCGTGCTTGTTTCCCCCATTAGGGCACCCCCGCGCACGGATATCCAAAAAATAGGTGTGCACCCATGCACGTATATTTCCCGATCACCCATGCACTAGGGGGCCCACACCCACAAAACCTCATTTACGACTCTCTGTACAGGCCCTGCCCAAAAATAGAAACCCTAATTCTATGCAAGACAATAAGGCAACTAACCTGAAGCTTGCTGGTCCTGAAACGACTGCCTCGTTCTCCCGGAATCTCAAAATCTCCTTTGAATATCTCTCGTAAAATCACTCTGATAGCAGGTGCAAATGAGGTGGCAATGTGGGCTCTACAACTATATATAGTCCTTTTTTCCAAACTTCCAAACCCCATTCTGGGAGCTTTGGGTGTCCATTTTTTAATTCGTCTTTAGCCACAGGATCAACACCCCGTCCTCTACATCAAGACAATCCCCAGGCTATTTTTCATTCTTATTCCCCGGGGAGCTATTTTTCCATACCCCATCCAAGTATGCATGCTCATGTTCAAAATTATCAAATAAATGATTATATGATCAATTATCTTCAGATATTGTTCACGTCGGGTATTTGGTTGTCATGTGTGCAAGTACTTGGTCATCACACACCATCGTGACACCTTCAGGTATATAATCAACACCGACATGTAATCATTCCCTCTGAATATCAATTGCATCTCCAGTCACACCCTCTGAAATTTTCCTTTAGGGTCCCTATATCAGGCTCTGCAGTACTGTCACCTCCATTGCATTTTGGGTACTATCACCCAGTAGCACTCTCCCCCACATGAGTTTCCCCATTCATATCCCCCTTGGCACTTTGACACTCATGTTGTTTTCAACCTTTATGGATGGGAGTCCCGATAGTCTTACATCAAGTCTTGAATCAGCCACATATTCCTTATCCTCATTTTTCTAGCCTACCCAATGGACTCCCAGGGAAATTCCTCACAGATTATTTTGACTGCACTCCTGCAACATTATTTACCATCCATTTCACCCACCACTAGTTTTCCCATCTTCATATTTCCCTCCATACATTTCCCTCTATAGAAACCCACCTATGGGGCCCCAACCCTCCACTTTTTTTTTACACCAACTTGCGCCATCCTCAGGCCAAGCCATATTACACTGGGGCACCCGTTTCTTTATCTTCATTATTATGCCCACTATTTTTTTAATTCTTTTGTAATTAAGCCATTGTTTCTATCATTTTACATAACATTTTGCCATCACCTTTGGTGACCTTCTTGGAAAATGCAACCCATGTTGCCCTTGGTTGGGGAATTCCTTATCATCTACTCCTGTTGACATCGTCCATAAACTTTGAGTATCCCATGACCTCTTCTCTCTGAGTTTGTTCACTTTGTCCCACCTCTGGCACAACTTATCCCGTGTCTTGTTGTCCCCCCTTGACAATTGACCTCATTAAATGGTTGCAGCCACTTAAAATTCACATATATCCCCAACCAAAGGCATTCTTGAGTCTCCACATAGTTTGAATTTGTCCATGTACCTCCTCAGTTCCCGACCTCACCTAATGGATTTCACGAA
This sequence comes from Picea sitchensis, assembly GCA_010110895.2. Classification (NCBI taxonomy): domain Eukaryota; kingdom Viridiplantae; phylum Streptophyta; class Pinopsida; order Pinales; family Pinaceae; genus Picea; species Picea sitchensis. The sequence goes on along the minus strand of SNQJ01S0199391.1, from coordinate 6,097 downwards.
GCCCTTTTCTTCTTGGAGTCGTGTCTCCCTTTTTGTCAACATCAACACAGTTTCCAGAAGGGAAACAATGTCTTGACTCTCATTACTTTTACAATGAGAAGTCTCGGATGACACAGGGAGACCTATAAGTGCTCCCTGCTATTGTTGACCCCCATAACATTCGACTTCAACACTTTCTCATGTTACGGTGGGTCTTAATTTGCAACTATTGCAGTTGTTTCTTATATTTTCCAAAAACCTATGAACTTTGTTGGGCTATCAACACCCATAGAATCCATGATACTTATTACAGGTGTCATTGCCTACTGTTCAGAGTATGTTCCTCATCAGAATTGTCCTCTGCCTTTATCAAAACCTCCCCTGAGGGCATTGTAGTTGTCTACATCAACACATAGTTTTAGTTATTGTACAACACCCTTTTTTTTTAGTTACATGGCACGAGAATGGGGCATGCCCGCCTTGTTTGTACACAATTTATTTTACGCAAGGTTGGGTCCCACAGGTTCCCTTCTCCTTCCAATGGGTCACTCTTGATACTCTCACTATCTCTCTTTATTACAATGATACTCTCAGTATAAGAAACATTGATGGATTTCGGCTATCCATATGCTCCAAACCTCATCCATCAGGGGGCATCTGTTATCCTTGAAATTTTGTTCGCAAAAGGTTACAGGAATCCAACATCTTCAAACAGCTATGAGTCCACCCATGGACCAAAATTACCAAAAAAAATCATTTCCAAAAGGTCCAAAACTATACAACTAGTTATAAAATCAAGATGCACTATGACTACACAGGGTGCGCGTGCACATGCACCATCCAGAAACGCAGGAAAATAGCACATGCACACGATGCATGACTGTGGACGCTAAAATCCGTGCACACCTGAGAATGGTGCATTTATGAGGTTGGTCAGCCTCCCACCCACTTTTGGTTCAGCTTCCAAGTCAATTTGACATCCAAATCTCGGTTGGATCCAGTTGGGTGGTTGGTAAAATCCCTAAAGGTACCCTAAAGAACCCCTTTTCACACTAAAAGTTGGTTGCACAATACCTCAAAGTGGTGCTATAAAACAAGTCCATGGGTGCACTACATTTTCAAGGAATTCATTTGCAAGGTTATGTTGCTGCCATTCTCTTGGAGAATCTTCTTTTCTCATCAAGAGCATACTAGCACCATTCCATTTGGGCAATCCACATCACCTTTTGAGTGGGTTAGCTTGGGATTGTTTCACCATTTATTTCAATTTTTCAAGTTGTAAGAAGAGCTTAATATTGGGGGTCCAAGAGAGCCCTCCCTTGGAGGAAGAAGGGACCCAAAGTCCCCTTTTTTCTCGGTGTTTTCTTTTCACTAATACAATCCTTTCCATTGGTGACATGAGTCTTGTTTGTTTCTTGTTCTTATGTCCTTATGCTCAATAGTTTAGTTGTTCATTCCTTTCCTAGTTTAATTCTTAGCTTAGTATTTTATGTTTATTTTTCTAACCCTTTCCTTTACTGCTATCTAGCTTAGATAACCCAACTAAGCTTGTAAGCACCTCTATTTTGTTGATTCAGGTAACAAAAGAGGCACAACAACTATATCACCTTGTTTGAATGCCTTCTTCTTGATGTGCCTATCATGATAGGTCTTCTCTCTTTCCTTTTGAACCTGCTGATGGAATCCTGCAATAAATTTTTATTCTTCCAGTTCAACTAGCTGTGCAAGCCTCTCTTGAATAGCTCCAGTGTCATCCATATCTATAAAGGAAACAATTCTTAGGCTCGGAACCAAATATTCCATTGGAAAAACAACTTCAAGACCATATACCAACTTAAAAGGGGTATGCATTGTTAGATTCTTGCAAGTGGTTCTATAGGTCAATAATACTGCTGGTATTCTTAAGTCCCAATCATCCCTATTCACATTGCAAATCTTGGTTAGTGTTGTTTCCAAAATCTTGTGGAATGCTTCAACTATCCCATTTTCTTGTGAATGCTATGGCGTGCTCTTCTAATGGTGGACTGCAAATTCTTCAGTCAAGGCTTCAACTGTCTTATTGATGAAATGTGTTCCTTTATCACTCATAAGGATCTTTGGGCATCCAAACCTAGTTATGATTTCATCAAATATGAAGCACGCAGTTGTAGTTGCACTACATTCCTTGACTTCTCTTGCTTCGGCCCATCTAGTCAAGTATTTTGTTGTTGTAATTATGTACCTTTCTCATGTGTGCTTTCCTGGTGGGTTTATAGGTCCAACAAAGTTAATGGCCCATTTCTCGATTTCTTGTAGGGTCATTTATTGTGTCAATGGCATTTCATCTCTTCTGGATGGTTTCCCAACCCTATGGCATACATCGCAGGCTCTTGCATAGTCTTTAGCATTTCTGTGTAAGGTAGGTCACCAAAGGCCAGCTCTAAGAACCTTATGCGCAGTTGTTTTCCCTGCATAATCTCCTCTTACAATGCCTTCATGAGCTTCTGCGAGGAGCAATGGTCATTGTGCCTCCATAACATATCCTCGCAATATCTCATCCAGTCTCATCTTGTATAGATGTCCGGCTATAAGGGAGAAATATGTAGCCCACACTACTAGTTGTTTCTTCTGTGGAAGTGTGTACTCACTAGGTGCCATTCCTAATGATAGGAACTGGACTATCTCTACGAATTAGTCATCGATATTTATAATGGCTATTAGTTGTGCATCTGGTAGTGTATCTTCCAAATTACTAGGCTCTTCTCCATGTTCCAACCTTGATAAGTGGTCAATACCTTTGTTCATTCTCCTTGGATTTACTATGATCTCAAAATCATATTCTTGAAATAGTATCATCCATATGCATATTCTTCCCCCCAACATTGGCTTGTTGACTAGGTACTTCAGCGTGGAGTGATCAGTAAACATTTTAAAGTGTCCTCCCAACAAATAGTGGCGAAATTTCTGTAGTGCATATACCATGGCTAATCCCTCTCTTTCAGTAGTGGTATAATTAATCTCAGCTATAGATAGCTTCCTACTAGAAAAGGATAAGGGGTGGTTAATGTCTCTTGTTATTGGTTGTTCTAACACATCTCCCAATGCAATGGATGATGCATCAATATGCCCATGAAACTATTTTCTCCAATCTGGGAAAAACAGAATAGGTGCAGTAACCATCTTTTGTTTCAGTGTGTTGAAGATTTGTTGACATTCTTCTATCCAACTAAACTGAAAATACTTCTTCAACAGTTTCTCCATGGGCGTAGTAATCTGAGCATAGCCCTTAATGAACTTCCTGTAATAACTAGTATGTCCCAACACAGTGTGCAACTGTTTGACTGATGTAGGAGGGGGTAGATCAACTATAATGGCGATCTTGGATGGATCTACTATCAATCCTTTCTTGCATACAATATGACCTAACAGTACACCAAATGGTGAAAAGAATATACATTTCTTCAGGTTCAAAGAAATTTGACACTACCTCCATTTATCCAACATTACTGCTAGACATTCAATGTGATTTTTCAACAAACTAAACACGGTCCAATCATCAAAATATGCTTCTAGAAATTTATGAAAAAATTCTTTGAACGCTTCAACCACCACCCTAGAAAAGATGGTTGGTGAATTATTCAATCCAAATGGAATCATTGTATATAGGTAGGATCCCCATTTTGTGGAAAACGTGGTCTTATGGTGGTCCTCCTTGGCAATCTGGATCTGATGGTATCCTGAAAATACATCTGTAAAAGAATATACTTCCTGGCCTCCCACATTAACTAACACTTCGTCAGTGAATGGTGTAGGGAAGGGGTCATGAAAAGAAGCATCGTTCAACTTCCTGAGATATACATAGATCCTGATCTTTCCTATCTTCTTGTCTTGCACCACCATAGGGTTGATCCACTCTGATTCGTCAGCAGGTTCTATAATCCCTACTTCCAGCATTCTGTCAAGATCAATCTTCACTTTCTCTTTGTATTTGGGGCTCATCCTGTAGGGTCATTGTTTGACTGGTCTTGCATCTAGTTTCAAAGGGATCCTCATCTCACCCATATGCCCTTTAATTCCCTTCATATTAGTTAACTTGGTCGAAAACAAGTTCTGATACTCGTGCAACGACTCAATAATCTTATCAATGGTAGCAACATCCCAATAATCCCCAACATTTGCAAACTTTGGTGTCTTCTCTGTTCCAATATTGAATTTCTTAATCTTGATTGGTTGTCCAATGAATGTTAGCTCAACTCCTGGTCATTCCACATCTCTCTATCCTTATGTTTCTGTGATGTTCACCTTCCTCGGATCATCATATTCATCGACATTGATGTTGTAACAACCTTGCAGTTTCTAGAGAGGCGCAATACATTCATGCTTGATCTACTAATGGATATTGAATTTCAAATAAGAAGGTAGTTACAAAATTTTGAGTCATACCTTCCCAATCTGTAGTGATTAGGCACAACTCTACTTGAAGGTACTTTTAGTTGTGGAGCCTGATTATCTTCCTGATTCAGAGGTCTTTTACTTTCAATCATATTTATACCCCATGAAGTATTTACACCCGAGAAGTATGTACACTCTTCCACGCGGGGGAG
>SNQJ01S0199389.1:17088-33016 GCA_010110895.2 Picea sitchensis | reverse complement strand
TTTGGATCATGGTTATTCTCTTGAAGGGGGTTTTTCCCTGGGTAAATCTTGTTGGCCATATTGGCTTTAGATGTGTTGGAACTTCTACCTATTTTTGAAAAGGAGGGGAAGTTTTCTTCCTATTCTTGTTGGTTCATAAATAGTAGCAACAAGACACCCTGTGATTCATTCTAAGACACATATGTATTTTATGGCTAGAATCTAGATAAAACAAATGAGAGAGGAACTAGAGGACGGATCGACGCTACACCACATCATGAGGCACCGATAGATGAGAGTAAATGGCTATACTTTCCTTTAACCGACATAAATCCTCAGTTTTGCAATAGTAGGAGATCAGATCCAGCCCAATGGCTCTATCCTACTGAGAAGTTCATATGGAAGGATCATTATTGAACATGCTTAGTGGGGTTAAATATTTTAATCAAAGGACCTTTTACCATAGTAAAGGTGATTGCTTCACTTTAGTAGGAATTTCTACTAGAAAGATAAATAATTTCAATAGCTAGAGAAGGAGTATCGAGAAGCTGTTAGGTGGTTTCAAGAAAAAAAAGTGTTTTTCACATAAGGAGGAGCTATAAATAAGACATCATGCTCATTATCACATTATCAACAGATAGAGAGAGGAATATTTTATGAACCTCAAAGTCGAGAGATCAATCCATATCTAGAAGAAAGATAGATTATGAAAGGGAAGCTATGAGGATGATAGGTATTCAACTATTTTATGTTGTATCAGGATGTAATTCCCACATCTCATTCTTCTCCATTGTAATTGATCTACCTTCCATATTTGTAATATACCCTTATTACTAATAAAATATTTTAGTAGTAGTTTTGGCCCATATGTGTGTTGGACATATTGTCATTGATGTCAATAGTCGATGTGATGATTTGTTGTTATGATGAATTATCATTGCGATTTACCGTAGATGAGATTGTCATTGATGTCAACAGTATATCAGTTAGAAGAAAATGTCAAACAATATGCAAAGATAGGAAGTGTAAGCTCATGAGGAGGAGAGAATAGTATGCAGAGATCAAAGAGCTCAGAAGGAAGTGTAATCTCAGGAGGAGGAGCGAATAATATGCAGAGATCAAATCTCAGAATCAAAATCATATGATCGGGAGGAGGAGCAAACAGTATGCAAAGATCAAAGATCTGAAGGAAACGCGTAAGCTCGGGGTGAGAAGACTTAGAAGATATCCGATCAAGAAATTGACCATGTTGATCATCTCATATTATGGACGTTGGTCATATGAGTGACCGTGGGCTTGAGGACCATTGGAGGATTGTGACCATTGGATATGCAAGCCAGATCAATGACAGGAATGAATTGTAGAGAGAGAAAGAAGAATTAAACAACTCATTAGTTATAAACCCACAATTGGTCTAGAGAGTCAGATATCATAGGATCGAATATCGAGGAATGTGGTTGATCTAACAAACGGTCATATTAAGTCATATTAAGTCGTGACTATTGAATGCACAATTGCTAGATCAACGACAGGGATAGATTGAGGATATCAAAAGGAGAATTAAACGACTCACTACTTCCAATCCCGCAATTGTTCTATATTGTCATATCTCATAGAATTGAATATCAATGACTGTGGTTGATCTAACAAATGACCAGATTAAGTCAAATTAAGTCGTGACCATCAGATTCACAATTGCCAGATCAACAATAGGGATAGATTGTGGAGATTGAAAGGATAATTAAATATAACGCTAGTTCCAATCCTGCAATTAGTTAGGACCGTCATATCTTATAGCTTCGAAGATCGATGATTGTGATTGACTCAACAACAATGCACAACTTCAAATTGCGTATTTTGGGTGACGAGTTAAATCACTCGCAAGTTGTGGTTCCACAATCATCCTTGATTGTGGATCTTCTTCGAGAATCTTCACAACTGTTAGATCACTTTTGAGTGGAAGGATAGGATAAGCGAGGTAAAATATGTAAGATATAAATTATGTGAATACCCAACAACCGTTGGATCATTCTAAGTGGAAGTACAAGATAATATAGAAGAGAAGCACCGTAGATAGATCGAGCCATTGATATGAGAACATGATTGACAAACAACATTTAGTTCAGTTTCAAATATGAGAGGAGGTTACTGCTTGGGGAATCTCAATTCAGAATAATTGGAAACTTTAGATTTGAAAGACCCAAAGAACAGAGAGATGAAAATCTGAAATGAATAAGGACCATCGGATTTGGAGGACATACGATGACCATTGGATTAGGGTTGTTGGCCAGCAGACCACGTCAGAAGACCACATCTACAAGGACATGTGGAAGACCATGTCTACAAGGACATGTGGCAGACCACGTTAACAGACCACATCAGTAGACCACGACTACAAGGACATGTTGGCAGACCATGTCAGTAGATCACATCTACAAGGACATGTGGAAGACCACGTCTACAAGGACAAGTGGTAGACCATGTCAGTAAATACACATGGCATAATCAGATGATGACAAGTGTTAAGAGGAGATTGGTTCATGCCATGTTAACACATGACGTCAATAAGTTACGTCACTCCGGGAGATTTACTTCAGGAGTTTTCACCACCAACAAATGTCAAAAGTCCCAAAGTCCTGAAGGACGAAGGTCTGAAGTCACTCTTAGACAACGATCTAAGATACATTGGGAGTTATGACAACCATTAGATCCAGGAGAATAACATGTGCCACATGAGGAGATCCATGTCAACAAGACTACGTCAGCAAGGACACATGGAACAATCAGATAATGACAAGTGTCAAGTTGAATCAGCATTTTAGGTACATGCAAATCACAAATCTGAGTGACATGTGACAACTACTTAGCTTGTGACACATCATCAAGTGACGTAAGAAAGTTATGTCATTAAGGGAGTTTTACCACCAGCACTTGCCCAAAGTCCCGAAGTCCTGAATGCCAAAATCTTGAAGTGGACACGAGACGTCCGATCTGAAGATCACTTTGGGAGAATTCTCGATTGTTGATCTACTAGAGTGGAAGGATATTGTAAGTGGAATCATTAACTGACAGAAAGTGGTCTCCATGACTTATGACTTACTCAGTAGGTGATCACTCTGGAGGAAAATGGAGCAGTGTTTATTCGAAACCTCTGAAGTCCGGAATGCCGAAGTCCCAAAGTGGACATGGTTCATCTGATCTAAAGAATACTTTGGGTGCACTCTCAACCGTTGATAAAAATACAGTGGAAGGATAGCGTAAGTATAATAGTCGAAGTCCCAAAGTGAATGGTGGACAACCATTTCAATGCTTGATTAAGTCTTGGCTATCAGATTAAAAAATGAAAGGATAGATGTAAGAATCGAATATAACCATTGATCCGGTTCTGTGATATAAATGAGAACCATCCAATCTGTTCAGAAAATTCTTCTTCGGGATATTTGAAAGGGGTGAAGTACTAAAGTCCCGACAATCGTCCATCTCATTGGGATATTGAATCATGACTGTTGAATTGATAAGTGCTCAAGCACTAGTCTCGCCTACCTGTGATCCATACCTGTGGTTGATCTAACAAAGAACCAGATTAAGTCAGATTAATTCGTGATCGTCAGATGCACAATCACCAGATCAACAATAGGGATAGATTGTAGAGATCGAAAGGAGAATTAAATATCGCGCTAGTTCCAATACTGCAATTAGTCAGGACCATCAGATCTTATAGCTTTGAAGATCAACGATTGTGGTTGACTCAACAACAATGCACAACTTCAAATTGTGGAGTTTGGATGATGATTTAAATCACTCGCAAGTTGTGGTTCCGCAATCATCCTTGATCGTGGATCTGCTTCAAGAATATTCACAACCGTTGGATCACTTTTGAGTGGAAGGACAGGATAAGCGAGGTAAAATATATGAGATCTCAGTTATGCGAATACTCAAGAACCATTGGATCATTCTAAGTGGAAGGATGGGATAAGCTAGAAGAGCAACATCGTAGATAGATTGAGCCATCAATATGAGAACATGATCGACGAACAACATTTAGTTCAGGTTCAAAGATGAGAGGAGGTTATTGTTCGAGGAATCTCACTTCGGAAGAATTGGCAACTTGAGATTTGAAAGACTCGAAGCCTGGAGAGCTAGAAATACGAAATGAATAAGGACCATCAGATTTGGAGGACATACGATGACCATTGGATCAGGGTTGTTGGTCAACAAACCATGTGGAAGACAACGTTAGAAGACCATTCCAGTAGACCACATCTACAAGGACATGTGGAAGACCACGTCTACAAGGAAATGTGGTAGACCACATCAAAATACCACGTCAGTAGACCACGACTACATGGACATGTCAGTAGACCACGTTAGCAGACCACGTAAGAAGACCATGTCAGAAGACCACGTCTACAAGGACATGTGGAAGACCATGTCAGCAGACCACATCTACAAGGACATGTGGCAGACCATGTCAGCATACCACGTCAGCAAATACACATGGAATAATCAAATTATGACAAGTTTCAAGAGGAAATTGGCTCATGCCATGTCAACATGTGACATCAATAAGTTACATCACTCCAGGAGATTTACTTCGGGAGTTTTCACCACCAACAAATGTCAAAAGTCTTGAAGTCTCAAAGGACGAAGGTCCAAAGTCCCTCTCAATCATCGATCTAAGATATATCAGAAGTTAGGAAAACTGTTAGATCCAGGAGAAGAACATGTGCCACATGAGGATATCCACGTCAGTAAGGACACATGGCACAATTAGATAATGAAAAATGTCAAGTTGAATCGGTATTTCAAGTACGTGAAAATCATGAATCTGAGTGACACGTGGAAACTACTCAGCTCGTGACATGTCATCAAGTGATGTAAGCAAGTTACGTCACTATGGGATTTTTTCTTCGAGAGTTTTACCACCAACACTTTCCCAAAGTCTTGAAGTCTTGAATGTCAAAGTCCTGAAGTGGACATGAGACGTCTTATCTGAATATCACTTCGAGAGCATTCTCGACCATTGTTCTACTACAGTGGAAGGATAGTGTAAGTGGAATCGTTAACTGACAACAAGAAGTCTCCACCACTTATGACTTACTCAACAGGTGATCACTCTGGAGGAAAATGGAGCAGCATTTATTCAAAACCTCTGAAGTCCTGAATGCCGAAGTCCCAAAGTGTACATGGGTATTTCAATCTGAGAATACTTCGGGTGCACTCTCAACCGTTGATCAAAATACAGTGGAAGGATAGTGTAAGTAAAATAGTCGAAATATCGAAGTAAATGGTGGCCACCCATATCAATTCTTGATTAAGTCCTAACCATCGGATTAAGCAATGAAAGGATAGATGTAAGGATCAAATATAACCATTGATCCAGTTCTGTGATATAAATGAGAATCGTTCGATCTATTCGGAAAAATATGCTTCGAGAGATTTGAAAGGGGCGAAGTCCCAAAGACCCGAAGGGAGAAGTCTCTAAGTCCCGACAATCATCCATCTCATTGGGATATTGAATCATGACCGTTGAATTGATAAGCGCTCAAGCGCTCGTCTCACGTAACGTGTGAATAATGCCATTGGTCATATGGTAAAGAGATTTGAAAGACAGAATGTAATGTGTCGCTTCGATTGATAAGCCTATGGTTCTATTCCAATGATCATATGAACATGGTTTGAAGGAAGCGTCGATTTCTATAATCATAGAGATGAAGGAAATCGATCCATACCTGTGATTGATTTATGAAAGTAAAGGGGATTCCAGGTGTAAATTTGAAGACCCAGAATGATGATCATTGGTGTTCCCAAAGGTTGTTGTAAATGAACAAGTTAGTTATAACTTGATGCACAAGTCATCCCAATAACTTAAACAAGTTTTAAGCATAAGAAACTATAAATACAATGATGATTGGTTCACTAGATGGTGTTCTTGAGGAAGAATACAGGATTTTGGAAAAGATAGGCTCGCTGAGAAAGAGCGGCTTGCAGAGGAAAATGAAGGGGATATGGACCCGAGGTCCGTGTGAATATCAGAGGGAAGAAGAAGTGAANTATACCTTTGATCATGAAATAGAGTTGATTCTATAATGGATCACTGCTACCTGAGTCAGTTGAACTACTATATGAACTCTAGTTGGATAGACCGTGTTCTATTAGCAAGCTGGGTCTTGTGCCAAGATGGGTATTGCTTGAGAGTTGATTCTCTCTTGAGAGTTGGTGCTATCCTAGGATTTGGTGCCCCTTACTTCAGTTGGTGTTGATACAAAATAGTTGGTGCTGGGAAAATGCATATTAATATATTCACATATATACATATCAATTATATAAAATATTACACAAACATATTGTATCTCTTGTGTCCATTGTGATTATGATTTGATTGTTCTCAATCTGTACAATTATGTTTTAACTACTAACTTGCAAGAAGAAAAGTTATAAAAGTCAACACACTAATTCACCCCCCCACTCTTAGTGTGTGTGATGTGTTCAACAATGTGTAGTAAATATGTATGGATTCCTTGATGAATGTGATTGAATTCAGTTTCCTGACCAATATTGGTTCATATATTGTTTGAAGTATTCATAATAATACAAAGTTTCTATTATGTGTATGTCCATAGAAATAAGATGTCTAAAATCCATGTAATTCAAATTAGAATGCATAAATTGTGGTAACTAATGAATTCTTGAATTCTTAGTACATTCTTCTCCACTGAGGCTTGGTAAGATTTATCTCATTTGGATACCTTATTTATGCTCTTCCCTTTCCACATAACCATATATTCGTTTACCCTTGAAATTATAGTACACAGAGAAGAAATTTCCCTTGTTAGTCGAAGGCATGCTTGATCATCCTACCTGGAAGTTTTAAAGAGATATGAGGGGTGAGTATTTATTCATATCACCCTTTATAAATCACGATAGCCTTGAAACCATTTTTTGAGTTTTGGCTCAAATGATCCTTGGCATCATTCCTCTAAACAACCAGGAACATCTCAAGGACTAACATAGCTACTTTCCAAAGAGAAATGGATGCTTCTTTATGAATTCTCTTCAATCATAGCACTCTTTTGTATTTAGGTGATGTGATTATTTAATAAAAAAATAGATCTAACTATCTTACCCATATTACTCAAATATTGAAAATATGTAGGAAATATGGGATATCTTTAAATCCAAAAAATATTATCTTTGCAATCACAGAAGGAAAGTTTCTTGGGAATATCATCTCTAAAGAAGGAATAACTAGAGATATTGAGTGTGTAAGGTTATATCTCAGTTTCCCTTACTTCATAATAAGAAATACATGTAATATTTATTTGGGAAGATTAATTTTGTGTAGAAGTAAACCATTAAATCATTACAAAATGTGATCAAGAAAGATGCAAATTCAAATGGAATAAGGAAGAAAATGAGTCATTTGAGAAAATCAAAACTACCATAGACAATGCTCTAGTTTTATGTATTCACAATTTAAGTCATGATTTACTTCTCTAAACTTTTTCTTCTAATCATTCCCTTGCAACGATGCTAACACAAAAAGACTCTGAAGGAAATGAATTAGCACCAATTTATTTTATGAGAATGAATTTCCAAGGAGTGGATATCAACTACCCTACTATAGATAAGAAATAATTTTCAATATATAAGGTTGTTAACCATTGTAGGTCTTATATCCTTAAGAATCATAAAAAAGTGATGTTACCTCACCCATATTTTAGATTATTATTTACTCAACACAACTTTGGGGAGTGTAGAGGGAAATGGATGACAACCATTCATGAATTTGATATTGAATTGAAATCTACTTACAATGTGAGAGGACAAGGGATACATAAATTGGATGCAAAATCACAAGATGTTGCAAAAAGGAAGAAGAGGGATGGGAAAATGAAATTTCTATTTATACTAATGAATTTCTCTATATTCTGACCATTACATACACATTGTATACTAATTTGACATTTTTCTACACCATGGGACATGCCCAAGCCACATGAATTGAAAATGGAAAAGGGATTTATGATTCAAATATTCTCAGTATAAAATTGTTGTTGTGGATGAAAGAAATATTATAGCTAGGGAATATTATTAGAAGAGTGAATTGGAAAACAATACAATTTTATCCCTAAGGTATGTCTACAGTTATTAAAAGTAACTACTAGTTAGTTACGAGAGGACCTACCTAGTCCTCGTGCTCGGTTGGAGGTGAGACCTTTGAGTTATCCTTGCACCATTTTTCCTTACTCCAATTCATTCTTGTATACCTGCACACATAGAAAAAAAAACTTTCTCAAAACTAAAGAGAGATATCAATAATTGAATTCTAACATAGAATTTTGGGGATGAAAAGAAAACATATCTCTTTTTTTATTATAATTAAATAACAATACAAAATATATACATGATCTGTTGTCGACAACTTTTGTAGCTATTTTCTAGATTCCTCCATCCCTGTGCTACTCAAGACTACTTTAGGACTATGTAAATCTTATTCATGCAAGAATGAGAATACTAGGCAGTATTAGGCCTCAAATTAGGAAAGAGAGAATATTCTCAAGGAACAAAAGCTCTTTGAGGGATGAAGGTCATAAAAACCTTGGGAAATAACAACCTATGGACTATTTTGGAAGGAGGATAACTTTGTTGCAGTGTCATTTTTGTTGGATTACTGAGAGGGGTGGTGAATCATTAATAGAGAAATTTAATCCTTTTTAACCATATAATACATGTGTTATATCAATGTAGCATTATCATTCAATAATTGCAGAGTAAATAAGCAATGGACAAATGAACAATCATACACATACACAGTGTACCAATGTTTTACGTGTAAACCCAAAGTGGGAGAAAACCAAAGAATTATTTTTCTTATATGTCTTGAAGAATTACATTCATTGGAAGCACCAACTTTCTTTGTTTTCCAGCTGCAACTAGAAGGAGGCTCCAACCCCCCTAGTTTCTCAGGCTACAACATGAGGGAAGCTCCAAATCCCTAATTCTCTGGATACAACCAAAAGAAGGCTACAACCCCTTATTTTCTTTGACTACAACTGGAAGGTGTCTACAACCACCTATCCTTTCCCCGTACAACCACCCTGACGTATAAGTAGAATGATGGAACCACTGTCACACTATCACTATGATATATACTGATGTAAACCTATACCAATCAACCTGTAATCATCTGTACCATAAACAAGTGCATCAACCATGCACCAACCTATACATCAACCTGTAATCAACCTATACCATAAACAAGTGCATCAACCATGCATTAACCTATACAAAACCTATACCATGAACAAGTGCATCAACCATGCATCGAACCTGTACAAAACCTGTACCATGAACAAGTGCATCAACCATTCACCAAACCTGTACAAATAACATGTCACAAAAACTTCTCCAAACAACCTATCACAACAACCTATCTCATCAATCTTATCAACCAAATCAGATCTACTCACCAATATCAATCACCAATACAACTCTCAAATATGTGCATCAACCAACCATAACACAACAACTCATAATCATCACCAAGATCAATATGTGCTTCTAATAATATGCCGATACAAGTATGCTACATCATCCATAAACCATGTGTCAACAATACTACTAACAAGTGGCTCCAACCATTTACCAAGTATGTACCAATCATGTATCAACTACTCATCAATATGTACCAACATCATCAACTATACACCTCATGTATTTTCCTACTCAGCAACTACTTGTCTCAACCATGTACCCAACATGTACCTCAACCAAAATCCCTCATCAATTTCATCATCCAAATATTATTTGTAAATCTATAATAGACCTGGTGTATATGATCACATACCTGCAAACCTTCCTTAGCTTTAACAACAAGAAGCTTTCATTTTCATCAAACTTTACTTTAGTCTCACATGACTAGTTTTGGATTAGTCAACAACCCTAACTTGAAATAATCATAAATATGTACTTGTAATGAATAAAGATTTGAAAATATTACACAATTTTCTTCAGTGTGTTTTATGCAATTCCTCTAGGTTTCACTACTTGGAACCTCTTAGAAAATTATTTATAGCAAAAATGGCATACCTTGTTGAATTATGGCTTATTCTAGAGAGCAAACTTGTAGAGCATGCCCCACATGGAATATTTGTTGTATGGATCTGAAAATTTTACATAGAATAATAAATACTATACTCTAACGAATACTTTTTGTCTTACTTAATTTGGAGATGTTATGAATAATTTATGACGTTTTTACCCTAAACACTTGTTTTAGACTAGTTTCAAGACTATCCACAAACACTATTTTCCACAGTGTGTAACTCCAAAAATACAACGACCCACAAACTAAAATTAGCACCACAGCTAATTGGATATGTTTTCTCAATGGCCTATCAATTTCAAGGTCTGAATCGTTCTAGAAAAAAAATTATTGCAAAAATGGTGAGATGACCTGTAAATAACATACCTTAGAAAGCATCATCAAAAGAATTTATCCTCCCTTGAATTTTGGCCTTCTTTACTTCACCTTCTCTCTGAAATTCGGCTTAGATATTCTTTGGTTACCTTAGTCACCTGTAGACATTCAATATTCTCAAGTGTGATATAAAATGAGAGAGCCTTGCCTCTTATTTATACTTTCAAGTAGCTTCCTCAAGGGGTTACCTTTTAACCATCTTAACCCACTTTTCTTATTTTAGGGTTAACCAACTTCTAACCACTTGTCCAATTAGTAATTTATCCATTAACTTTATTCCTTAAATAATTTATTTTTTATCTACTTTGACTTAGAGTACACTCATCACTTCACTTTACCTCAAGGGGTTACCTTCTAACCATCTTAAAACACTTTCCTTATTTTAGGGCTAACCTACTTCTAACCACTTGTCAACTTAGTTATTTCTCCATTAAATTTATTATTTAAATAATTTATTTTGTATTCACTTTGAATTATGGTACCCTCATCGCTGCTTTATTATTTACCTTCATGTCCTTATGCACTTTGACTACTTTGACCTTTTGGGAGCTTCTAGATGACTTATGGGGGTTCTCCAACCCAAGGATGGCCATAGCTCTCTAACCGTGGTTATGTGATGTTCCATGGCTGGAAATGGCATGTACTATCCATATAGGATAGTATTGTCTTCAAATATATCAAAATCATACCATTATCCATCAGACAAACTTGGTTCCATTACCCAAACCTGGTTCCTCCAACTTCACATGGCCATAAAAAACTAACCGTGAGGAGTTATGTAAAATTACACATACCACTGGAAATGGAATGATATGTACTATCCATATAGAATAAACAGCTTTAAATGTATTAAGACTCATACCATTATACATGATAACTTGGGTCCATTACCGACCTTTTGTGCTACCAAATTAAGCTACCAGGACTTTCTCCGAGGGTTGACATCGTCTATAAGGGTTGAAATAAATCTACAATATAACTCTCCAATGGTTGGTAGTATATGAAAGGCAAAACGTCCCTTACCCGATATCCATCAACCTAAGCTGTTTATTATGACAATTGCTTGTATAGTTCTTGGTATTCCTTTCTTGATAGCAATTCAAGTTGGTTGAGACAATATGGCATGGGTTTTAGGAAGTTACAAAATCTTTTACATATGATAAATGTTGAGGGAGGGTCTGAATTTTCATGAATTTATATTATTTTTTAATCACTTTTGAGGCATACATATCTTTATTGAAGGAGAAGTGCATATGAGCACTCATTTACAAAGAAGGAAGAGCATATGGATTGATAAAAAAATTGGGATAGTTTATAGAGGGTTCAAAGTCATTAGAAGAGTTGTATAATCGGTATGGTTTGTTGTGGCTCACCTCCCACAACAACCCGTTTTATTTTATTTTTATGGGTGCAACATTCTTAATTTTTTTTTTCCTACAAGGCATACATTCCTCCTTCACTAAGGAGATATGAGATTGAAGAAATTTGTGTTTCCTATCACTTATACAATTTATTTATTTGTTGTGAAAAGAATCCCTTTGGGCACACTCATAAACAATCCCTAATACTACACTCTTCCAGCCTCTCCTCAATTTTATCTTTTCTTGTCCCTCCCGGTAAGAACCTAATCCCTAGTTTTACTTATCCATCATGATTCATCTCACTCTTGTACCCTTTTCCTAAGTCATGATTGATTCAGAACAAGCCTCACACCATATTTTAGTATTACATAAACATTTCCGATGTTCTCATCTCGCCCGGAAGCCGGTCTCGAGAATCATCTTTGTGATATTCCTCCACACACCACACACAACTTTGATCCTCGCTTTTCCGGATATGTCGGCATAAAATATACTCATTCATTGGCATCCCATGGTTGGATAGATTCAAACCCTACATATACTCAACACCCTCGAGTCAGTATGACCTTTCCAATAGCTACATGTTGACGGGCATTTATGACCTGCAGATCAGCGAGAAGAAGATCGGAGACCGGGGTTGTCTTCTTAATCCATTTGGGATAATCTACCTAACGGTTTTATGGCTCTGTTAATGGCCCAGGATTCTCAAATAGTTAGAGATGTGAACTCCAACTAGGATTCTCAAATAGTTAAGAGATGTAAACTAACTAAATGTGCAATCAACATTAATACAATTGCTTAACTAATAATAGTATTATATACACTAGATATATACAATTACAAGGTTTAAAATAAAGGCTCGTGAAAATGATTTGTTTTCAACTAATGGATTGGAATAAGATAAAAATAAAAAAAGAAATATTTTTATACTATAAATGACAAGATAATTAAACAATGAATGAATGAGATTGTAAATTATATAAGGAAAATAGACAAATAAAATTAGCGTTTAAATGATACAATCACTATTCATTCACAAATCAACAAATTAAATAAATAATAAGCTAACTAACCTCTCGTTGATCAGCAGTACTAAGCTAAATTCATCTCTCTATATTTGTATGAGCTCCTCTTAACCTGTGTCAAGCGTAAACCTATGACAAAAGGAAGCATAATACTTCCTCAAGAAACTCAAAGAAGTATTTTATATTTCGGAACGAGTTTATGTTGACAAAAAGACAAATAAATTTTATCTCGTGTGACTTTAAAATGTCCAATAGATAAAAGTGAAATAAACTCCAACCATCAACAAGTGGTATTATCAACTATACAACATTAGGCGTAAACTCAAAATGTATCAATAGATGATCAACCACAGATATTAAAGGAACCAAAATATAATGAACCATATAAATGAAAACATAACATGAAAAATTATATGCAGAACAATCTAAAGCTAGTTCAATACAAATAAAGTTTCATATTTAGAAATTATATGAGAAACAATTTTAACATCGTGTAGTCTAAAAAGGGACAAAATCCAAAGAGTAAATGGTATCCCATATAGTTTCAGTATAATAAGTTCATCATAAGGTCCAAAATGAATTTTTGGGATAATAGACTCTTAGAGATTGAAAACATTAATACATAAATGATAGAAATTAACCATGTATTGATAAAACAAACTAAAGCTAATTTAAATCAATGCATAATCAATTACTCAAAGAATATGAAGATACTATAATGAAAACAAAACCATTTTACTCATAGGACAAAAGCCATTAAGCAACCTGGAATTCCATATTCTTCTTTGAAAATACTGGTCCATTCTCCCAAAGATTCCAACCAGCCGTTACTCCATTTGAAAATTAAAATGTTTACAAAAGAAATAATATATAAAAAAGAAAGGATAAAAATCCTCCTCTCAATTTCTTGGATCCTCTGGGTTCTGAACTTTCTCATATATTTATGCAATGAATGAATAGTATGGGCATCACTAATAATTTCCTCCACCTGAAATTTTCCTCGTAAAGAGACAAACATATCTCTCAAATCATGCATTTCTTTGGGAAAAAGATAAATGGGTCCATTCTGCAGATGGGTTTTCAATCGTTTCTTCAGATTCCTTACGGTTTGGATGAAACCAGTCCCACAAAATCGTCTGTATGTTCTTGAACGCATTTCCAAATATTATTTGTTGTTGCTCATAAATTATTTGTTGCAATCCAATATTATTTTTGGATCAATTATCTTGAACATATTTAGATAATAAAATCAAGCCATGATCAGATCCATACCAAATAAATGATAATAGAAACCTGTGAAACAAAAAGAAACAAAATTAATAACCTAAAAATTGTGAATAAAACAAAATCTAGAACAATACAATTAAAATTAATTTAATCTAACTATAAGTTCTAAACAAATATTGTTTATATTTTCCTTTCAAATATGATCTTAAAATTCTAGAAGCTTCAAGTTGATGGAGATGAAAAAAATATTAATTTTGGGTTTTCACAAAATCAAACAAATGATAGATAATTTATTTTTTTTATTTTTTATTTTTATTTTGAAATGAGATGCAAACTAACAAAATAATTTAATTAATTAAACCTACCAAATGATTTTGTGAAAATGATTGCTAATAACCAAAAGATAAAAACATAATCCTAATTTAAATGAAAGTAAATAGTTGATACAAATTAATTCTTTCGTTTAAATTAAAATTTCTATGTTCGTCTCTCCCTCATTCAAATTTGATCAAATGTGAACAAATGTCATAAAAAAGATGTGTCACAATAAGCATTATTCCTGTAAAATAATTTTTTTTAATCCATGTCTTCAACCAAACTATTCTCATAGCAGATAAATTCAATAAGGAAGAGGTAATAACAAAATCCCAAATTATGAAGCTCGTCCATCAACATCAAAACTCTGTAGAAAGAAAAATGAAATGGAATTTGAATTTCATGAAATTCAAACTAAAAAAAAGAATATAAACTCAAACCAACCTCGAAAAAAATCAAATCAATACCAATCCAATCAAGTCAAAGATAAAAAAAACCCAAAGAATCCAAGTAAAATTTCGAGGGACACTAGATTTTCATTAAAAATAAGAAGGGGGTTTTTGGGGCCCAACACTACCTCCCCAAGTGGCATCTTGAGAATGGACCCTTTTCTTCCCCATTTATCAATATTCAATAAATTACATTTTATTTCCTTCAGGACTCTTCACTACCCCGAGGTATCGAATGAATATTCCTTTGATACCATCCTCATTGGAGTCTAGTTTGTTTGTCATCCTTTTAAACTTCAAAACTCTAACTCCAACAGCCTTTTCGATCCCTCCCACTTGTGTGTTAGACACATTATTCTAGGATAAAGGTATATTCTTTTGATACCTCTTCCATCATATTCCAAACATTTCCTTATCCTATGGAAATCTGAGGGATGAACTCCAATGGATTTTCTCCAATGTCCTACAAATTGTACGCACGGCACACAATTTGAGAAAATGAAATATTCCTTCGATTCCCTTTCTTCGAGGTTTAGTTTGAACCTCACCCTGAAAAACTATGACACCATGACTTTGATAGGTCCCACCTTCCCCACAACGTTGCATAATTATCAAGTCGACACACCTTTCTAAATAAAAGGGAACATGCTTTCGATACCACTCCCATCGGATCTCAGATTAATCTGCGATCTTTCCCTCTCCAAATGCATGACTTTGATGACAATTTCTTTAAACCTCAACCTTTCGCCACCTTCGATACATGAATTCGGACAACCTCCACCCTTAATGAGCATTAATGACTAATATTTGGGCTAGATTTAGAAACGATTCTTGTACATAGTCGAGTTAAGGCACATTTACGATTGTTTAATGTGTGTTAAGAGTTATAACCTCCCCTCTTCAGACATATATTACACCATAAGTTTGTGAAACATTTTTTCTGTCTTGATTTTTAACTAAGTGTTACTGCACAATTACTTTTGTTGTTTAATCACAGGTAGCCCATTTTTATTTTAAATGTTTTGTTGTTACAATTGACATGTTATGTTTATTGTACTGATACGCATTCCAACATGGTAATATAGGACC